>NDXZ01062197.1:0-13395 GCA_003055125.1 Paykullia maculata | reverse complement strand
ATTGTGATTTAGTTTGACATGTTTATACCGTGATTCGTTCAGAATTGTTTGTTTTTTGTTATTTATTTGTTGAATTAAAAACCTTAATTAATTTTTTAAATAGTGCAAAGAGTAGATTAGATCATTGTTAAGTTTTTTCTTTCAAGTGCTGTGTCGAATTTGCGGGTAAAAAAAGTTTAGCTTTAAGAGACAATTATGAAAAAAATTGTGCTTTCCTCATATTCCAGTTGGAAATTATTATAAACAATAAAATTTAGAGGTAAGTTGTTTCTAAAGGTATTGTTTTATTTAATGCAAACAAGGATTTATGAATAGGAAATTAATAGCTTCTAATTGTAATAATACCATTTGTTAACCAAATTAAAACAACCCGCTTTGGCCAAATACCCACTGAAGGTTGTTTGGATGGAATATCTACATACATATGTATGTACCTATACCAACATATATATATATATATAAATGTGAATATTAATAGGTACCTACATAATATTTTATCAAATAATAATGTCCACAGGCTTTTAAAAACTCCTGTATGCAATGCTGTACTGTTACACAAAATTTTAGGCAAAACCCTATTTATAACTTAATTTTAAACATTTTCTAGGAGAAATTTTTTTTAAGTATCGTTGCTGATTCATTCATCGTGCTTAAAACAAACTACTAAAGCTAGGGCTAGGCAAAAATTTTAGTACTATGTATGTATGTGGATCGGGATTTTTGAATCTCGATTGTTTAAAAGCAAATCCTATTTTGAATAATTTCGGATTTAACTATTTGAAGTTTGACCATTTTATCTATATTTTCATAACTGTGATACTAAAGACAAAAACCACCTGTTTGTTTTATATAAAACTTATTTGACATTTTACAAAGGTTTCTTAAATATCAAAATATCATACATATATACATATTATGTAAGTGACGTTGCTAGAGCAGCTGATCATTAGCTGATATGTACTTGGTTAATGTCAACAAAAATCATACATTTTCAACTTTTTTTCAACCTTAATTTTGAAATCTCAAACTTTATATTCACATATAAAACTTGTGAATATAAACGTATAAAGCTTTTGTACAGAAAATCTTTTCCAAAGAAGTGCAATAACCTTTTTTGATCAAAAACCATTTGTTCAAACTTAGTTTTGTCAGTTTAATAAAAATACGAACATTTTTGTATGAAAGGTATTACAATAAAGCTTTATTAAAAAAGAATTTGTCATAATAATTCTATAAACGGAGAGTTCGTTTAATATTTTAGTAAAAAAATATTTGACAAAAAACAGAAATAGAAAACAAGAGACTATTGATTTAGATTGAGATTGAAAAAGTGTCAAATGATTCTTGTTTAATTTTAATGGTGTATTGTTTTAAGTGTATAAATTCTAAAATCTCTAATTCGGTAATTTACGTATGTATGTATATAGATAGATTCAAATTATAATTATATATATATTTATTTTATATAATTATAATTAATTTAATTTTTATTATATTCTTTGAATAGTAAATTATTTATATTCATCTAGGAAATCTATTGGAACTTTAATGATTTCATAGTAGTTTGTGCATTATTATTAGATATTATTATTTTTTGTTTAATTCAAAAAACTAGAGACTGCTGTTTAAGTAAGACAGGAACTCTAAGGAGATTATTTTTACGGCTGTACGCAAAACCAAACCTTATATTTGATATGAAGTACAAAGGAGTTAATTAAAACTTTAAGCTTAATAAAACATTGGTAATAAACTTTATTCAAAAATAGAATACTATTTAATTTTTATAACAATATAATTTATATTTTGACACTGGCAACATTAACGACATGCTTTTTAATTATTTTACTGCTACTGTTGCATTAAAACAAATACCAATTGTGCCGGATCTTTTAGTTTGTAACACTCTGTTCTTACGAACAGCAAAATTCGAGGTTCGCTCTCTTATTCACAGTTAGCGCCCAGTCCTAATAAAACCAACATGTTTTGCCATACAAAATTTCAAGAGCGAACCTTCAAGGTTCATTTTGAGTCTTGCTGCGAACCACTTAGAATTTACTATCATCTCCAATTTTGATGACAAATTATCGCTAGTTTAAAACTCTGGTTTTGTATTTTATGTTATTAATTTGTAAAACAAACTTCTTGTCGCAGTCTTTATCGAAAAGTATGTTATAATGCTTGCATTGACAACAACTGCGCGACAAATTTGATCACATTAAAGGTACATATGTATTTGGAAGTCTATAGCAACACCCGTAACTGTAAAAAAATTGTGGTTTTTGAAGAAAAAAAAGGTAATTTTTACTAAATAAGTCATCTGAACATGTTCAGATCGTATAGGTATGTTCACAAAAGTTGTTTTATTTTACCCTGGTTACATTTTTGGAGAAAATAGTATGGGAAAAAAGAAAGATTCCTGTGAGCTATGCTTAAAAAAGTTAAAAAAAATCAAATTTTTTTCTTGCATTTTCTTAGAAAATATACAAAAAAAAAATATTTTTCCGGCGATAAAATGTTCAAAGGGTTGTTCACTAGATACTTGTCTACAACTTTGCCAAAGACATTAAAACGCTATCATCAAGTCTGAATAAGTTATTGGCTAAAAGGTTATGGTACCATTTTTCGGACAATTCACTAAGTGTCCCAATATGTTGAGGCCCATAAAATCAAAACGCGAACTAAAATTGCAAAATGGAGGTAGAATTTTACTCAGCTTAAGAAGTACTATCGAACCTATATAGCCAAGTTTGTGTACTTTTTTAACTGTCGCACAGTGTTATTAATGTTGAATATTTTTATGTTGAGTTGCATTCGGCGTCAGCTGTTTTATTGTGCATACATCTTGTGGATAATGTGTCAATTATATTGTTTTGTTTTTAACGTATTTTTAACAAAGTCTTAACCATATGAAGTTGAATGTGTCCAACGTTTCACGCCTTTTCTTTCTGAAGTTGCTCTTTAATATTTAATTTGTCAGGTTTCCTCGGTATCTTTGATAGTAAAAGCCATTTGACATGTGAACACATCTAACAGAGGTAGCTCCTTATGTCAGTATCTGATAGTTACTGGTCCAATTACATTTTTACAGCGTCTAATTTTGTAGTTTAACCACAAATATAGTTTTCTGTATTAATTGTTTCTATGTTAATCGTTAAACATCAATAAAAAATACTGTTTTGTTAATAAAGTTCGTTTTTCCTGTATTTTATTAATTTACGAAAAATATCGAAAAATTGATATATTCTAATCGATATATGTATATCGACCGGAAACGATATTAAAAAAATATCGATATATTTTTTGTATTTGCCCATCCCTAGTACATACATACATACATAGTTGCGTTGCTGTTATTCAAGTGGGTCTGTCTATACAACCACTATTTAGCGCTTTTTAAAAAAAAACAGAATTAATACTTTTGTAATGTGATCTTGAACGATTCATTGTGAACAAGAGATTATATATATATGTTGCTTATTCACTTCTTGACATTAATTTTTATCATAATGAACAAATTGTATTACAAAGTATTGAGCATATTGTTATGGCACCCTCATATAACTCTAATTGAAGAGTAAATGCATTATGTCCAGTTAAAGATGACCTCTTTAAGTTTGTACACGCATGATTGACGTTTAACCATAAATCGTTGGTTAACTATGGGCTGTTATTTTTTCTAATGTATTTCTTTTGTGTATTTTAATTAAATTTAAATTCATTAAGTATAATAGAAGTTTCATTTAAAATACCAAACTGACTAATAATTAATGTTAATGCTGATGGAATTTTATTACATGCGACAGGTTTTAACACAATCTGCTAATCATCTAGACAGCTTTTGCTTAAGTGCAAGAATGCAAAGTTTTATTTTTAGATATAGCAACTCTATTAAAAATTCACATTCAAACTGCTCACAAAAAATTCATTTAATTTAAAAATAATTTTAAAAAAATAGAAAAAATGCATCAAATAAACTATAATATTTGTTATTATAAGAATCGTTATTAAAATAATTATTTTATCTTTAAAGGAAACCTCGTTAATTCTTTTAAATTTAATTAATTTATTTTTTATTGTTTTACTTTATTTTTTAACTTTTAACTATTTGTATCGCTTGCTGTCAAACCGTGTAAAAGAATAAAAAACTAGCAGCCATATTTATAACAAAAATTTGGCATGGAGTGTCATTTTTAATGTATTTTTTATCTATTCTACTAAACTCATGTTAACTTAAAATCAAACTCTTATTATTGGCAGCTAAAAATTCATTACAAATAAGCTCTTTTCCAACTCTGCTTAGTCTAATCGGCTTGCTAGAGAGCATAAAGTTGTGTGCGATGTATACGTAGTTTCTAATTATTCGTTATAGATACGGCCGTAGATGTTTAGGGTTTATTATATCAAACATATTCTCCATTAATTATAAAATATGTTTATTATAAATAACGGTTTTCCAAAAAGCTTAGAGTATTATTACAAAGTAATTTTTTCATTAAACAAAATTTATTTTTATTATTTAAACACGCTTTTTGTCTTAAACAAATTTAATAAGTTTAATAAATATATATTTTGTTACAAATTATTGTTATTACTACTTTCATTATTAAAGATGAAATTCTAAAACAAAGTAATCTTTATAAATCTCTAAAAGAAAAATAAAAGGGTATATTTTTTCAAAAAAAAAAACAAAATAAATAAAGAACTCTAATCATGGCTGACTTTTTTTTTGTTTTCTGTTGACCATTCGTTGTCTAACATTACGTTGCAATTGAACAGAGTAAAGGCAAACAAACAACGAAGATCATCTAACACCAAAAACATTTAATGAATTTTCATTCCATGCTTTTCGCTATCAATAACAGCAACAAAACAAAATTGCTACTCGTACTCCATTGAAGTAATTGGTTGTGCCAGTGCTTTAAAATGTTTATATCATGACAAATGCTTTATACGGCCCTATTATGTATGTTGTTGTTGTTGACGTTGTGGTCTTTTCGTAGTCTTTATTAAATGCTTTATCGACTAAAATTGAGTCGTTTCAATCCAAATTTGAACATTTTAAAAAAATTTACATTTTCAATGTTAAGGGCGAACTGTAATTTATTATTCAACAAACTATTTTGCGCTGTAGACCTGGTGACAAGTTATCCAGTATCTTTGATACTATTTCGATTTTTTCGAACGTGCGAGTTTCCTTTGTTTTTGGTATAGGAGCTGTGTTCCATAAGACTTACATACTTACTCTCTCAAATCATCAGTCTTGTCTTAAAGTGCTGTATAAGAAAAAAATCATATTTTAATCGAATACATTTTATATATTTTTTTCTTCTATTATTTAATTTTTTTCGATTTTTGTATTTTATTTTTTAATTTCTATTGTTATTTATGTTAACTCAAAAAAAATATATATGTATACCCAAACCTACCCAAGGGAAAAGTTTATAACTTAAGGTAAGATAAGAAATGGATTTATGCTCTCTCTCTTATTAGCACTCTCAGTTGCAAAAGTTTTTTATGTGGAACGCTTCTCTAACGTCGCGAAAGACAATTAAGATTTCTCTTATTTTCTATCGCTTTCAAATGGTGTTATTTTACCCCTGATTCTGTTTTGACGTTGACATAAATAAAAGTTATCAGTTAAATTTTATAATTTTTTTAAATATTCCATACCTTTACAACTCTGTTTTGCAAGCCATTTTCTTGTTATTGGTTTTGGATTTGGCCTGAATACTACAAGTCCTCTTATACCCACCAACATCTTTCACTACGTATATTTTAGGCCACAACTTACAATGTGCGTGAGATATGCATTATTTATCTTTTTTGAATTTTCTTCTCATTTTAGCCAATTTTCGATTTTACTATTTTATATTTATCTGCCTTCTTATGTTGGCATTATATTTGTGTAACTGACCACATTGAGCCCAAATACTTTAAGTTTTAAGGTTTTCGTTTCTGTTTTGAGAGTCCAAAAAAACACAGACACACACACAAAACTTCCTGGTTTTTTCTTTTCGATCATAATATTAGAAGGCATAAGACATAATTTTTTGCAAAAAAAAAAGTTGAACACTAAACAAACATACTTAGCTGGTGGCTATTTAAAATTATTGTAATGTTTCGTTTTGAGAAAGAAGAAAATAACGTTAGTTTTTGGTTGCACACACACAAACAAACCTTTTAAAATATCTTATAAATGTAAAAAATTTCGTTAGATTTCTGTTAACTTTAACTCCTTCACTTTTGATTATTTATACTTTGTAGAAATAAAAAGAAAATATACAAACGTAGTAGAGCTACTTCTTATACCCTACACCATTATAAATGAAGTGGGTATATAGCGTTTATGCCAAACTTTGCAACGGCAAAAAAATATTTCTGCATCGACCTTAATGTATTTTTTATTACTTATTATTACTTTTTAAGCCCGATAGGACATGTCCGTGTAATCAAAGTACACTTTAATAGGGATACGGATCTTCTTACACCCAAGGACGACCCATAATTTCAACTACCTTCCAAACAAATGCTCTTTCGAAATCGAACTTCAACCTTCATAACCAAATTTTAAATATATGTATTAAACAGAAACATATTTTATTATATTTACACAAATATGCAAAATTCACTGCAAGCTTTATTGAAATACAAATGTTTTTACAAAGTTCAGTAAAGATTGAACTAAAATGTTTGCATTTTTTTTTATTCAAAAGTAGGCATTCTCATGCAATATAACGAATTTTAAATTATTTTTTTTGTTGTTCCTTTGGGTTTTTCGAAGTTAAAAAGAAAGAAAAATGTTTCAAATCGGTCAAGCTATTTTCGTGGTTAAGCCAACACACATAAGCACGACAATTTATTTTTTAATTAAGAGATAAATATAACAAGAACAAGTCAGAGCGCTATATTCGGCTGTGCCAAATATTAAATACCCTTCACCACGTGTAGGTATGTACATATGTATGTTATAAGAAGTGTATTTACGAATGTATGTATTTTAGGATTGGACAAAATATATCGATATTTTTTAAATATCAATCAATATATTTCATCAATATTTTACATTGCAATGTATCGATATATCAATATTTTTTCTTACAATTTTATTTCGATATTTTTGAACTCTGGCTTTGTATTTTATGTTCTTAATTTGTAAAAAAAATCTTCTCTTCACAGTCTTTATCGAATAGAATGTTATAATATTTGCATTGACAACAACGGCTCGTTAAATTTCGTCCCATTTATGGTGTTTGCAATTCTATAGCAAAAAGATTTTATTCACACCCGTAACTCCCTAAAGCTGTTTTACAGTAACTCCCCCTGTTTTTTTACAGCGTCTTCGTAGTTTAACCACAAATATAGTTTTCTGTACTAGTTATTTCTTTGTTAACCGGTAAACATCAATAAAAAAAATAATTTTTGTTATATAAAGTTCGTTTTTTCTGTACTTTTTAAATTTACGAAAAACATCGAAAAAACGAAATATCGATATTTTAAATCGCTATATATCGACAGGCAACGATATTGCAAAAAAAATATCGATAGAAAAAATATCGATTTTTTTTTGCATTTTGCAACATATGTATGTATATGGATATGAATGTATGTGTGTATAATTTGCATGTCCATAGGTTAATTAAAGTCTTAGAAAACTTGATTTTTTTTTCGCTTATATCTTTGCCGATTTAGGGGCCTCTTAGTCCAATTTTTTTTCAAATGACAAGAAAGGCATGTCCAATACACAGATATAACAGTTAAATAGATGATATTTACATCCAAACACTAAAAAATACCGATCAAAGAGTGCTGATGATGAAACCGTAGCTGGTTTCAAAAATGCATTTCACTCGGCTGGTGTCGACAAAATTACTTTTTCACAATATTCTTTCAATTATCTCGCATAGAAAAAATATTAATTTCTTAATTAATATGAAAAAATTTACGAACTTATAGCCTATTTCAAAAAATATAAAAATTACGAGAAACTACTAAGAGCGCTATATTCGGCTATACCGAATCTTAATACCCTTCACTACGTTCTCTATGTTTTTATATTAGAAAATTTTTTTCAAAATACACAAACATTTTTTTTTGCTTTTTTTCCCAATATAATCATATTTGTGTTAAAAAAAAAAACAAAATAAAATTAAAATTTTTTTTTTGCTAATATCTCGAAAAAAAAATTTTTTTTCTTAAAAATCGAAAATTTGTTCCTTTAAAATTCCCCAAAAGACATGTCTTACACACAAATATAATAATTTTTGAGTAAAAAAAAAAAACTTAAAGAAAACGAGGCGGTCGTCTTTTTATGCTTATATCTTACCACACGTGTGTGTGTCAAGGGTATAATAAAAGACAAATATGTCTGATGTTTATCCAGAAACTGCAAAATATGAATTTTTGTGTAAAAAAATACCGATTTTCTTCAAAGTATTCCCAAAAGTTTGATACCTTACACAAGTCTGGGTGACAGTGATGGGAGCTACGAAAACTTGATTATAACCAACACACGGACATGGCTGAATCGGCTTCCCTATCTATAAGGATTCAGAATATATGTATATTCTTTATGAGGTCGCAAATAAATATTATAAAAATTACAAATGGACTGACAAACCCATTTATGTCTTTGCCACCTGTGGTGAAGGGTATAAAAATGCGATTGAACATTTTAAAGCTGAACATTTCAAACACTTACACAATTACATTTAATATAAAATTACAATTACTTGTAAATAATATTTTACAGTTATTTTTTAAGTTGGAAAGTAATTTAAAAATAAAAGTTGATCTTAACTAGAGAGAATTCGATTTGTCAACCTAAAATCAACTGCAAATTAATTTCGAACTAAAATCTCAAATCAGTTACACATATCAAATGTTTAGACTAAAGCAAATTTTTAAGTCATAAAATAAAAAAAATTAAAAGAGTGGCACAAACGCACTCTTTTTTCGAAATGTGTAATGACATAACGACAAACATACAAACATGGTTAAAACTTTTTAGTATTACATAAAAGCCGGGAATTAATATTTACTTTTATATAAACTTTCATACATACATATGTATACTACTGTTAGGAAATGAGCGAATTTTTCAATATGTTACGAACGGAATAACACTTTTTTAAGAGGACTACAAAATGTTATTTGATTCGAATTGTGAACTTTGTGTTATCTTTTTAATATTTTATGTAGAAATTGTTTAAATATTTGAAAATATGCTTCAATGTAATATGTACATCATTAGATAAATTTGCAAAGCAGATTTTATTTACTATTTATTATACTATATTTTAATCTATTTTAGATTAACTTCAATTGTTTATTTAAGAGCAAAACATTCAACAATGCATTAACAGAAACCATTAAAATACATAAATTTACCATTGGAATTAATGCACAAAATTCTCATTATTCTATTCCCATACTTTCACACACATGCATACGCAAACGTTGAGCGTAAACATATTACATATTCATTTTCCATCCGGATTTTAAAAGTATGTAGTTTCCTTTAAATAATGTTTCACATAAGCTTAGTCGATCAATCGATAGTTTAAGCCTAATTAATGAATGCATTTCATTAAATTCTCTCCCCTTTATTTTTCTAGTTGAACATTTACTATTAAAAACTAGACATTAAAGAAATACTCTGTAATTTGCATTTCCGCTGATTAAGAAGGAAAAAACATAGAGGTTTTGTTTATTAGACCCTTTTGTTAATGTTCTTTAGGTGCCTTGACCTAAAACTCGTAAGTTTATGCAAATTATAAGATTTTTTTCTTTCTTTTATATTTAATACATAAAAACGTCTTTGACGCCCCAACACGTTTATCACGCAACAATTGTAGTTGATTTGTTTTCATCATATTTGTGTGGATTATTTTCTGTGGCTTATTTATTTATTACTTGTGCTGCCACAGCAGCAGCAAAAGAAGAAGAGGTCATACCGCAGGGCGCTCAACACGTTTCAATTGATGTTGACTTTAACACCTCCTCCTCTAATATTGACATACATATGTACATATGTATATTGCACATACATATAATGTGGCAGACACTATGCAAGTATGTACAGCTACTTTTTATGATGTGCAAATATGCCCTTTTTTATTGCCTTTAGTGAGACAGTCAATCAAAAATCTGAGCTGTCTTTGGTAGCCAGTCAATATCTCCACTTCTGTTGCCTGCACAAACCACAAAAACAAATCAACATTAGCTTTACACCAATTTACCTTCTTGGTTAATCTTAATATTGCGGTTTAAATTTTCTTTTACACTTTGTTTTTTTTATTGACTTCATCAGCATAATAAAATTGCAAAGAACAAAAAAAAGGAAAAAAATTGCAACGAAAAACAAATTACCAAATCATTTATGTTGTTCTTTGCTTTTGTTAATATGCAAACACTTCAAAAGCCATTTAACTCTGTGTTTGTTGATGGCATAAAGCCATCCAACCAGCCAGTCGTCTATCCCCGCCAACTTCAATTTACCACCATCACTGTTGTGATCTTTAAAGCCTTCAATTTCATCAAGTTTTATTTGCAAATCTTGATCTTTTGATTTTTATTTGGTCTTCACATTTAAATTTGGTGTTAAATTGACTGATATTTTATTTAATATTTTTTTGTAATATTGATCCTGTTCCCCTATTGCCACTTACTGTTTAGCCTTTTTTTCTTATTGTTAAAAGTTCAATTTAATGTGAACTTGACTTTGGTATTTTAGTCATTATTTTATTATCACAAGTTTAAGTATTTTTTTTTTAATTCATATCATAAACATTTTTCCATTTATTTGTTTATCTTCGAAAAAAAAAACATTCATTTTAAATGCACGAGTTCTTACAATGTTGTATCTGTATTTCATACCTTAATTTTTAACTTTTAGAAAATATGTGTGGAAACATAATTTGAATGCTATAAAAGTCAGATCCCTTTTTTTAATTATTTAATCATATGATAATGTCATATGTCCGAAAAATTTAAAATGGTTTTAGTTGACTGCTATGTTTATTGTGCTGTCGTAAACTTTCCTTAGCCGAACAACAAGGTGCTTGCACCATTTAAAATTTTTAGGACATATGACATTATCATATCATAGCTTGTGAATCCCTCAATTGTATATGTATGTATGTACATATATACAATTTAGACACCTGAGTTTTCTTAACTATCTAAAATCAACAAAATTAGCCAAACAACTACTAAAATAAAAGTCATGAACTACTGCCTATTTTTCCAAAAATTTTCACGCAAAAATCAAATATTTTTAAAGAAGCAAAAGCGCTTTTTAATATTCGACAAAAAATAATCAAATTAAATTTATGTGATTTTGTTTGTTTGGAAAGAGTTGACTTATTTATCTAGTAGTTTCACCTATAAATCACCATTTAAAATATTTGCATCAATATTTCCTACTTAAAATGTACTCTAAATAGTTGGCTAACGCTTGCGAAATTCTTTAAAATATCAAAAGTCGGAATGAAATTTTTAACACAAATAATTTGCATGTCAACACAAAACTTCCTTTATAAGACCTCCTCCCAAAAATATTGTGATATAGCCTATAATAGTATCTAGCTTAGTTGGTTATAACTTTCCAGCATTATTATTCATTACATATAACAGATTCTCTACAAAATCGTTAATTATCGCATCATTTAAATTCTATAGTCGTTAAAATTTTTATTTATGGTCAGTTTCGAAATACATATGCACATATAAAATAATATTCAAACACTCAAAAATTTATTTACAAATTGTCAATAATCATAACTCAGATCGTAATCTACCCCAAAGCAAAGCGACTACTGACACATACAGATCTTCTCGCCTTAATCACATACAACAAGATATGCACCCATTAAACAAACAAACAAACCGACAAAAAAAAAACAAATAAAACACAGCCGTGAACATCATAAATACTTTGCGTGTATGATAATCATAAATTCTAGATATTTTGAATAATACGTTTTTGTTTAAGCAGTGCAATATTTGCTCCCTAAATGAAAAGTGGTAATGTTTTTTTTTTCAAGTTAGATATAGCTAATTGTAGTCGTACGTACTGACACCATTATAAAAACAAAACTGCTGCGAGTGCAACCGCAACAACTATGAAGTAGAAGAAGCAAAAAACTGGTTAAATGCGATCAACAATTTGTTCTCGCTACTAATTATAGTATTAGCGATAAAAACTACCAAACATATACAAAAGCGTCATTTACAGCAGAAAAACAAAAAAATATATACAAATTAATGATGGTAGTTGTGGTTGCGTTAACAAAATGCAAAATTAATTCGAGAATTGTTGGTAATCGACAACGATGACAACGACAGAATAAATAAAACAAACAACAAATACACTCCCCTTAAAACAGGGTATTAGTTAAATTGAATAAAACAAGTTTCAATTTAATGCAGAGTTGCCACATTAAAAAGGTATATTAAAACAAGATTTTAATCAACAAAAAAAGGACATTTAGCTTATTTTATAAACATTTATTTTTTTTAATTAAAAGCTTGACGAATAGCTCAAAATTAAAAATCTAAAAAATAAAAATGGTAAAAAATGTATTCATTTAAACAATATTTTTTTTAAATTTCTTTCTTACTTACCGTTAATTTTTTTCAAAGGTGCGTACAAAGTTTTTGTCTCTGTCTTTTTTGCTGCTTGTTTTAAGCAGTAAAGAAATCAGCAATTAACATTTGCTTTGGAAGGCCTGATTACGCTGCACATAACAAAAATAAGCACTATTAAGACCTACGAAGTGGATTATCGCATATAAAAATCATGTTTTCTATAAGCGATCCAAGAAGCGTTTTGTGTAATGAAACTTTTGGTGGAGTGTCATAAAGTCAAAATACAACTGATATTTTCACCACAGTGGCAACTACCAAACTTTATTTGAACAAACAAGGCGAATTCATACCTTGTGATCTTTGCAGGATAAATAAGATTGTAAAAAAACTGAATTTTTATTGTTAGAAAGGATAAACACACGTACTGAAGTTGTGTTATAGGAAAAGATAACATTTTAAAATTATAGTTGACTTTTTTTTAGCAATAATGTTTTTTGACATTACTACGTTTTTTTTATAAAAACAATGCCTGTTGTTTTTGCCTTCTTGTATTTGTTAATGACTTGCTGTCATTTTTATAAATCTGTCCTGAGTACGAAAATGTAATTACTTGTTTAGATATAATGATTATTTTGAATTGATTGAACTTAAAATTTTAATTAAGACATCTCTTCAACTACCTAAAATAAAGTGATTAATATTTATGTTTTGACATATGTAGGGGAAACAACAAATGTTTTTTCTGTTGTCACTTTAATTCTAATGACTCAAAAGTTTGCATAAACATATTATTTTACACATTTGGCA
>NDXZ01062194.1:0-12041 GCA_003055125.1 Paykullia maculata | reverse complement strand
TTGTTTTAAAGTTGAGTTGTTTCAACTGAGTTGAGTTGTAAACCATAATAGGGGCATTAAGTAAAAATGCATAAAGTGGAATTCGTAATTGTTAAAAATGCAAATATTTTATTTATGCATATTTTTTCTATAATAAATGTAATGGTACAAAACATTGTTTGCACCTAAGAATATAAACAAACAATATCTTACCTTGTTCAATCAAATCTAATCTTATTACAAATATATATGTATACTATGTATATATATATATATATAAATAATTCTACTAAAAAATAACTTTTAAATTTATACGGAAACACAAAAAATCAATATTTATTTAATTGGCCTTAAAAACAACAATAGTAAAATATTTATTACAATTTTTCAATTCATTCAAAAATGATTATTGTACGTATGTATGTACATGTATACACACACATTTGTACATATCGTTGGCCTCAGGTAGAAAGGTCCTAGCACGATTTTTTTCGAAATTGACTTTTTTAGTGATATCAATACATTTCACACAAATACACCTCGTCACAAACAATTATTACAATATTTTCAAAAATAACGTTTTACAAGCAATTGTATAAAAATCATCACGTTAATTTTATAATAATAATTTATGCAGTTTTCATTTTGTTTTTAGCTTTTCCTGTAAAATTACAATTATGTAAGTTAGGGCCTTTCTACCTGAGACCGACGATATACTATATGTGTTCACTCAAATAAATATGTGCATTTGTATTGTATATGTGTATGTACATACATATATCAATACATAACTTATCAGTTCCATGTGTATTAATGTAGATGTAAATATGAAAATTCTTTTTTTTTCAATTTGGTTTAGATGGACATTTACTAAACATAGAAGTGCTTGGGATAAACAGTGGCCCAATTTCTCTTGAAACAAGTTAGAGCGCTATATATTTGGCTGTGCCAAATCTTATATACCCATTACTACATGTATTTACATACATATGTATTTACATGTCTATTTAAAGTCTTAGAAAGCTTGATTTTAATTTTAGTCCAATTAGTAAATTTTTTTAAATTTCTCAAAAATCATGTCTTACACTAAATTAATTTTTGTGTAAAAAAGTGGGTAGTCGTCTTTTTTGACTTATATCTCGATCAGTTATTAAGCGAATTTACTGGTTTTCTATAGGAAGCAGCTCAAGCTCTGATAGCTTGTACAGTATCAGGAAGCTGAGAAAGGTTGACTTCAACAGACAGACGGACAGACGGACATGGCTTAATCGACTTCCCTATCTAAAGGGATTTAGAGTATATATAATTAATGTGATTGATAATGAATATTGTAAAAATTGCAAACGGAATGACAAACTTATATATATCCTTGTCACCTGTAGTGAAGGGTATAAAAATATATATTAATTTTATACAAATTTTATTTTCTTATGGGTCTTCGTTTTATTAATATTGATTTTTTATTTGCAATTTTTACAATATTCATTTGCGACCTATAAAGTATATAAATTCTGGATCCTTATAGATAGGAAACTCGATTTAACTATGTCCATCTGTTGGTTGAAATCAAGTTTTCGTAGCTCCCATAGGTAACCTAGGGTTGTGTGTGGTATCAAACTTTTAAAAATACTTTCGAAAAAATCGGTATTAAAAATTGGTAAGATCCATTCATAAGCAGCTGAAATATAAGCAAAAAAAAAAAGACTGCCAATTTTTTATTATTTTTTTTACACAAAAAAATTATTGTTTTGCAGCTTTGAGATAAACTAAAAAAATATATATGAAAAAAAATTTGACCATTTGCCCAAATGGGTAAATAAGATTTGACCCAGCCAAATATAGCGCTCTTACTTGTTTTAATTGATTTTAGATAATCGGAAAAAGTAATTTGAGAAATACCATTTAGGATTTAATAGTTGTGTTTTTAAACTTTTTCCACACGCAAAGAAAAAACATGAATGAATATGGTCACGGTAATATGATCACAGACAATTTTAAAATTCTATGATTATTACAATCGTTATATGATTGTCATTATCATAATATGGTTGTAGTCATATTTTACGTCAATACCATGATCATATATATGATGGCAAGAATCATTATATATTTGTCCAAACTATAAATATGTTACGGATAATCATAAAAAATAAAAATGTATGATGCTTTCATAACCATAATCTGAAAGCATCATACATTTTTAGTAATCATAGAATTTTAAAATTGCCTGTGATCATATTACCGTGACCATACTCAACCATGCTTTTTCTCTGGGTGCAGATCTTTTAAAATTTTGCATTTGGTTTTCTTTGATTATTTTTGACTGTTTTATAATTTTTCAGACTATTAGCTGGTAAAAATTATAATCGGAATCTAATATATTGGATAATAGTTTTATTCTTTAACTTGCGAATTCGGTTTTCGGATGCAAGCGATCATATCACAGATCACAAAAGATTTAATAATTTCCTTTCCTTCTTAGAATTTGTCAATTTATATAATACAGAAATAAGTCAGTTGTCTATTCTTTGCAGCATTTAGAAGATTTTTGGATAATATAGAAAGATTATAAGAAATGCTTTTACAAGTTTAATTATTCTTTTCTGTTATACCACGATTCAAATCTCATCTGTTAATGGTACCACAAAGGTACTTCGGCAAAGTTTAACGACTTTATACGGTACAATTTTTTAGTGACCTTCTTAATAACGATCAAGTAAGAATGAACTCACTTCATATACAAAGAGTCTATATCGTGCTGTAACTATACAAGGTGATTGCACTTCATAAGAATTTTTCGTTAAAACTTTTTATATGAATAAGAATTTTTCACAACTTTTCAAAGAGGAGAGAGATGTATTTATTTTTTAACAGAGAGAAGACGGACAAGTAAAGAGTGCTTTTATAGAGGTATAAAACTTTAAGTTGGCAACACATTTTTAACTGGCGGCCATTTTGTCAGCTGTCAAGTGATTTATGTTTAGTTTGGTTTGACATTTCAACATGAATAGACTAACGCCTGAGCAACGCTTCCAAATTGTGCAAATTTATATGAAAACAAGATTGCCGTTGATCCCGATTTTTATAAACGAATTTTGTTTAGCGATGAAGCTCACTTTTGTTTGAATGGATACGTCAATATACAAAACTGCCATGTATGGAGTGATGATAATCCTCAAGTGTATGTTGAGACACCGTTACATCCAGAAAAACTGACTGTTTGGTGTGCTTTATGAGCTGGTGGAATTATTGGTCCATGGTGACCGCTAAAGAGCCATGATTACTGACTTTTTTGTTCACAAAGTAAACAACCATGATGTGCAGGAGCTGTGGTTTAACAAGACAGCGCAACATGTCACACAGCTCGTGCCACAATTGATTTATTAAAGGAAACGTTTGGTAACCGATATTGCAGGCCGCGAATTGGCCTGCAATATCGTGCGATTTAACGCCGCTAGACCATTTTCTGTGAAGATATGTGAAGTCGCTAGCCTACACCGATAAGCCCGAAACAATTGACCACTTGGAGGACAACATTCGCCGCGTTATTGCCGATATACGGCCACAATTGTTGGAAAAAGTCTTCGTAAATTGGACCTTCAGATTAGACTACGTCAGAGCCAGCCGTGGCGGTCATATGCCAGAAGTCGTGTTTAAATTAAAATGCCAGAAGATTATCTTTCGAATAAAGTAAATTTCAAGTCAATTTAAAAAATTCATCTTTATTTTATTACATTTCAAAGCTCTATACCTCTATAAAAAACACCCTTTACTAAGACATAGAGATGGACAGTTTGCTTAAATAACTTCTCTATGCGTCAAAATATAAAAATTAAACAGATCATTTGACTATTGATTTTGGTTTCATTTAAAAAAAAATATGTGCTGAAAAATTACTAATGTTAGTCCTCAAAGTATTTTTGTTTTTAAAACTTGTCCTAAAATTTTTAATATTCATTATTCTCTTTTTAGCCAATACGTTTACAAACCTTCAATATACATTCACCGCCTTATTAATAAGAATTTGTTTATTAACTAAAGGTTTATTAAACAAATATTGTATAAAAACTTTGTTTTTTAAACCTTTAGTAAATAAACCTTTAAAAATAATTTAATTTCAATTTTTATTAACAGAAGTAAAGAAGTCAATAGATCATGATAGTACAAAAAAAATTTTGGCATTTTATAACTACATATAAACTGTTAGGTTTTGTTTAATTTATATTTTATCTGACTGATTTTTCATTTATTCTCTTTCAGATAATCTCAGTTTCTCTTATATTAATATACAATATATCTCATTTTTTTTATCATCATATAGTAATTCTAAAGCCTCTGCAGGGTTTCTTGTCTTTTACTAGATACAAGTTTATCTATCGCATTTAATACGCCAAGGCAAATAATAATTTTAAACTGAGTACGTTATTTATAGTTTATTAAAATGCAAAATAAACAAAATACAATTAAAAAAATTAAAAATCAAGACAATGGGATAAAAATATAATGTAAGTAAAAACGATTCTAAATACATATTTACATTGTTTATACATAGTATACGTTTGTATGTATTCATGTAATTAAACTTTTTGATATTGTTTTTTTTTTCATTTTAATATAAACAAATAAGAAAATTTAAAACCAATACAATTGGAATTATTTGTAATAAAAAAAACGAGTATTTTTTTTTCAATTTAAGTACATAATTATAATATTTGGTATATAAATTATAATACTTTAATTTATACTTGTAATAATATTGTATTCAACATAATAAAATTTGTTTTTTTTTAAATTATTTCTCTGTTTTCTTATGTTTACTTACACACACATACGTATGTATATATGTATGTATGTATGTTTATTAAATTTTTTATCTAAGTTCAACTTGTACATACAATTAATGTTTGAATAAAGATTTGTAAAATACGGACTACAGTATGATACAGATTTGTTTTTTTGTGGTTGTTCAGTTAAGATAGAAAGGCTTGATAGCATTTCCTTATCAGACTTAACTATTATATATTCTTACGTAATAATAATAAAACATTATTCGTATATTTGCGTGTATTTTTGTAAAACCGTTAATTAATATAGTCACTAACTTTGTTTCGAACAAGTCTGACAGTACTGCGCTTAGTACTGCATATAAATATATAAGTACATACATAAATATTTATGTATTTAACTTACAACACATGCATTAAGATATAAAATTTCTTACACATGTATGTATATTTGTCTATTTATACATACTTATATGTATGTATGTCCCTTATTCATATTAGTTAATTCACAATACTAATAATACTACATACTATGTACAAACTTTTGGAAAAGAAACTAAATATTTTTAATATTATAATGATTGCTACAAAATAACCTACATTTGGTATCAAAAATTCTAGAAACAATTAATTCTATCTTGATTTAATTGCATCCTTTCGTCGGCACTTACATTAGTCACACATTGATTTTGTGTTGCTGTTTGCCTAATGGGAGAATTAAGGTGTTGGCCGTGTTGAATTTCATCATTATTTGTAGATTTCGACAAACTTCTAGGACCTAAAAAGCCTTGTGATGCAATGGAATTTGGTGAAGAAGTCACGGTTATAGATGGAGTTTCGGGTATCATGGTACCTTTCAATGAAGCGGTACCGGTTGGTGTACCTGTTCGACTACTATATCCTGCTTGCGTTGGCGCTGCCGTCATCAAACCCATTGTGGCAGTTAAGGGCATCATGTTTAAATTCATTTGTGTTGGTCTAACGGCAATTGCAATTGGTAAAGAGGCCTTACGATTTAGTGAATGTCATCCGTAAAAATACTGTGAATTATCTGGCGAAAGTCCCCTGTTAAGATGCCGTGGTATTGTACTGTCGTAATATATGCCAGAGGATGTTGGTACTCCTACTATTGAGTGAGGTCCGCCACTAACTCCTACTAAAGAGGACTGGGGTGTATTCATCATTCCCATACTTGTCGGGACCAGTTGCCTTCGTAATGTTCCAGTGTGTGAATGATGATGACCTGGTACCATAATTGTACCGCTTAAATATGAAGGGCCACCAATATTTTGATTAGAAGTCGCACTTAAAATTGAAGGTGTAAGAACATGGCCTACAACAATAAAAAAAAAAAATAATAATATTCATATTTATATTCATATTATAAATAAATTGTATCACTATATTATGATTTAATATGATTTGGAAGTTTTTTAATTTTTAGTTTTTCAGAGCTTTTTAGTATCAAAAACTTAAAAGTACTTAGTATTTACAAGTTTAAGTTATTTAAATATGTACATAATTTAAAAATAAATTTTAAATTTATGCAATAATAAAGAAATATCCATAGTGTTTATAATATTAAGCTCAATATAATAATGTTTTTGTTAAAATATTTAATGGTCTTTGTAAAAATTTATTCTGTAGACTTTAAATAAATAAATAAATATTAAGTTTTTCAATTTCTAAGTTACTCTGATACACTGTATAAATGCATTAACAGACATATTTTCAAACAAACCCAAAAAATAAATAATAAAAAAACAACGTAAAAATAAATCATTTATATTGATATTTTCTGTATTAAGTTTTAGCTCATTGGAATTTCAATTCCATTTATTAAAGATACGCAGGATATTTATTTGACTATAAGTAATTGAAATATTTTACGATTATTCTTAACAAGGCAGTAAACGGAAAACAATAAGTGGTTTATGACTTTACAATTACGCTTGAGATATGATAATGTTTCAATAATATAGAGATAAGCAACTTTTATTAAAATTATCCAAAATTTAAGGCATAAATAAATTAATTCAATAAACAAAGAGCTAATAACATTAAGAAATAAAGATATTTGTATTAAAGAAAATTATCTTTTTGGTTGAGTCTGTTCTTGAATAAAAAATGAGTTTAATACATATCTATGTTATCATGTACATATGTATATATGATCATATTGTCGGGTTATATGCAAAAAATATATACATACATATATAGCTATGTAAAGACAAGCATTAAATTTATTTGCCCAATGACTAAAACAAATACTGATTTAAAATAGACATTTAGATTAAAATGATTTTAAATACATACAATTAAATAATTTTTTTTTGCTATTTTGCAAATTATCCAGGCCTAAATAGGGTATATATAAGTTTGTCATTCCGTTTGTAATTTCTACAACATTCATTTGCGATACCATAAAGTATATACATATATTCTAAATTCTTATAGATAGGAAAGCCGATTTAGGCGTGTCCGTCTGTTGAAAATAACCCTTTCGGACATGTTACTCCATACGTACATACATAAGTATGTATATATATACATACACGTAGTAAAGGGTATATTCGATTTGGCACAGCCGAATATAGCACTCTTACAGTCAAACCTAAATTAGAGCGTTGAGCGTTGCGTTAAATAGCGTCTAGTGTTTACGCCAAAGTGACCTACCTAAATAAGAGCGTCAAAGTTGTGTGTTAACCTAACTTTTAAACAAAAAAATAACTAAAAACATATGAAATAGTGTTAAATCGTTAGACTTGACGTAAAAGTAGCTAAAACGACATTACTTTTTAACAATAACAAAGCCACTCGCAGCCAACTTCAGTTCCTAACGCTTAACGCGCTGATTTAGGTTTGGCTATTACCAATAAACATAGAAATATTATTTTAACTGCGTTCGTCATTCCTCAAGAAAGTATGATGATGTTGTTGGTACTTTTGGAAATTAAAACTTATAGGGATAAAAGTTGTAATTTTTTGTTACTTTTAACATCCATTTGAGAAAAATTTTTACACTAGAATGGGGATTAAAAAAAGGAAAACTTTCGGAGGGCGAAAAAGTACTTTTCCCACTTTTAGGGTACTTTTGTAAATTTTTTGAATTTATAAGTCTAGAAATATGAAATTAGGGCCTATTTATCCCTATTGAGATTGAAAATCGTTTAGCGGGGCATAAAAGTACTTTTTCCACTTTAAGGTCACGTTTGTAATTTTGTTTAATTTAATAAGTCTAGGAATGCAATTGAGTTAATAAATTATATATAAAATGAAGCATTTTGTAACTAGGCACCGTTTAATTAATATTGAAAAATATGCAAACGAAGTAGCGGGTTAAAAGTTTGTAACTTATAAATAATGCATACTTATGTATATAAAACTATAAAATTTTCTTTAAGGGGACTGTATTGTGAAAAGTTCTTTCAGATTTTGACTTTACATGGATTAATATTAAGTTTATTTAAGTAGATGTTTTGCTTTAGCAAACTTTTCTTGAACTTAAGCGCAACAGATTTCTGTTATTATTCATTTAATTGATCGTTAAAAAATGTTTGCAATAAATTGAAGGCTATTTAAAATTTTGCTATTCTTTATATTTTTTTATTGAACAGGGCCAAAGAAGTACAGATATACTAATAATTCATGTTACAATCATACATATATATGAAGCATTCCATACCAAAAATGTATGTGGAAACAAAACGTGGAACAACTTTTTAATTCGGTCGAAAAGTGAATAAACTAAGCGTGATTTAATTTTGACAAATTTTCAATGCTTTCTTGAAAATTATTTGTTTTAATTAAATGAAAGCAGAAAAGAGCTTTGACTAAGACAATTTTAATATAAAACTTTAAAATTTCAGAAATAATTCTGAATTTATAGTGAAAAACAAATCTTTATTTATCTTAACTGTAGCGGGGCAGTTGGTATAGAATGCCTTATACATATGTAGATAGATCTTGAAATATGCAAATAATAATAAAATACATGCTTTCTTACTTCAGTGATACTAAAGATGTACAAAATGTTTATAAAAAAAACCTCCGCATACATACCGTTGGTCTCAGGTAGAAAAGTCCTAACTCGCATTTTTTTCGAAATTGACTTTTTTTTATTGATATCAACACATACATTTCACACAAATACACCTTGTCACAAAAAATTAGAGCAATATTTTCAAAAATAACGGTTTTACAAGCAATTGTATTAAAATCATCACGTTAATTTTATTAGAATTTATACAGTTTTTATTTTGTTTTTACCTTCTCCTGTAAAATTACAATTATGTGAGTTAGGGCCTTTATACCTGAGATCAACAATACATATAATTTTATATCGTATTTTATTGTTTCACAGCAATTTGTTGTCATATATCGCATATTGACTAATATATAAAATATAAATCCATGCATTTACATATAAACATAGTCTTTAATGAACAAACACACACACAGACATACGTATGCATAAATAAATAAATAATTTATAAAGAATTGCATGGATGAAATCGTTACTCGTTTAACTCTATTACTTACCCATTGTCATTGTTCCACTAACGGATGGCGAACAGACTCCCATGCTGGTGTAAAGCGAACCAGGTGGAGGTGGTGTTGTTTGTCTGCTTCCGACTACTGCTGGACAGCCTATTGGCTTGCCACTGCTGTTATTGCTATTATGTACTGCGGGCATCATTAAACTATTGTGTTGAGATGTTGAAGGCATGAGCATCGTTGTTGTTGTGCCATAATTTGTAGATGAATGGTCGCCCAATGAGCCGTATGTACAATTTGGTATTGGAGCATATGTCATGTAGGTCTAAAGGAAGGGAGTGTAAAACACAAATCAACGATAAAAGCTCCCAACTTACTAATAGAAGTGTTATTTCACAAATGGATTATCACAAAGTATTAAGTACCAATTAATTAATTTAGTATTTTACAATTGCGTTTCAGTATAGCTTTAAACCTTTTCCCTTTAATGTGCACAAAAGTAAAAAAAAAACATTTTTACACGATTTTTGGATAAAAAAGCCATATTGCATTTACATTTAAATATTTATCTTAAATTAGTTCGTACTTGTGTGTTTTAAAATAATTTTTAATACAAAATAAATTTACCAAAACTAACGAAAAGCGCTATTTATATAACCCCCTCATCAAGAATTTTAAAATATGTATTTGATCATTTTTTAGATTGTTTGTCTACATTTTGATTTTTTTCTAGGTCCTTAAAAGGCTAATATATCTTACACAACAAAAGTTTTATCCCTAATGAAAGAGAGTTTGCGAACAAAGGATCATCAACTTATATGGTGGGTAAGTCACCCTTCAACTAAAGTTCCTAGAATTTTAACATGGTTCTTTGTATATGATCAGTACTGATATTATTTACCGGTTTACATACATAATAAGTTTCCGTGTGTCCAACTTTATTTAAAAAAAGTCTTGAAAAGAATAACTTTGCGATTAATTAAATGTTTTTTTTTTACTGTTTGATGGATTTTACTTTTTTTAATTTATTTTTCTTTAAGGTTTGCAGGACTTAATATTTTGCTTTCATTTTCATTAAATTTGCAAATTTCTTTTACGTTTTTAATACTTTATATAGTAAAAATATTATATAAAAAGACTTATACAAATTATGACAATATATAAATTATGACGATAAAACATAATTGTTTTTATTATTGTAATTTCTTTCTACAAATGCGACACTTATGCAGATACCTGACTTAATAAAAAATAATAGTTTTTAACAAGTTTTTACGTGCATTTTAAAATTTTCCCATTAACAAACTGCTTAAATTGTTTTGCACATTTTAGTTAAAAAAAATATGTAACTCGAATGCAAAAACGAACATAAACTATACACATTTCTTTAAGATGTCAGTCATAGCAATTAAACAAGTAGCTTTAAATATTAAATAATTTTTGGAAACGCAGTGACAAACGCAACAGCTAAGAGGTGTTTCGCAACCTAAAATTTTACTTTAAATGTTGTCACATTTTTGGTAAGTCTATTCAAAATACGCAAGTGTTTTACTAAACATTAAGCCATTAACCATAACCGGAGAAAAATGTATGAATAAACATTAATTTACCTCATTTCTTGTTGAAAGACTTGACACTGGCATTGGACTAGTCAAATCAATGTCTGCATCAATGTCGGATATATCATCTGCAAAGGAACCACTTAATTGTGTCTCTCGTGCTGTTTGCTCATGTTGAAATTTATTGTTATCACTGGCACCACCACCACCACCAATAACGCCGGTACTTCCCATCTTATCACTGTTACTTTTTTCGTTGTTACTACAGCTTGATAGACTATTTTTGCGGCAAGAACGCCTACGCTGGAGGGTTAGTCGGCCAATTACGAGTGTCAAGCACAGTAACATGCCGACAGCGATTGATATAACTAAATACAGATAAAACTGCTCCTGGTTTTCTGTAAAAACATAGAAAAATAGATGAAAAAAAGAGAAGGATATGAAACCAAACAAAACTCAAAACACAAGAAATTTTTATTACAAAACAATATATACCATTAACGAAAACAAAGAAATTATTGTCTTATTAGATCATTTTTATGGTACTATAAAACTTGTTACAGAATTCGGTTATGAGCGAAATGTATCTAAAATTGTGTATTGATTACAAAGTTTACATTGATCTGTCGATATACGCCATTCAAATTTAGTTTTTGGCCCTTTAGTCCCATAGTGGCGTAGAAATAAAAAAGTGCTGATATATATATAATATCTTATACCCCTGACAGACATATGGTTTGTATACTATATTAGCATGGTATACTACATGTGTGTCAACCTAAACCACAATTAAACCATAAAAAAATGGTTTTAAAAGTGGTTCGTATACTACGATACTATACGTAATATAAACGTAGAATGAGACTTTTACTCAATCAACACAGCCATTAAATAATGAGACGAATGTGTTTAAAACAAGCAAAATCTTATATACCCTTAACCATGGGTGGTGAATATTTTTTATACCCTTCACACACACACATGTGTTAAGGGTATATATAGATTTTCATTCCGTTTGTAATTTCTTCAATATTCATTTGTGACCCTATAAAGTATATATATTCGGGATCCTTATAGATAGGGAAGTCGATTTAGCCATGCCTGTCTGTCCGTCTGTCCGTGTGTATGTTGAAATCAAGTTTACGTAGCTCGCATAGGTTACCAAGGGTTGTATGTGGTATCGAACTTTTGGAAATACTTTCGAGAAAATCGGTATTGAAAA
>NDXZ01062180.1:0-13169 GCA_003055125.1 Paykullia maculata | reverse complement strand
TTTTTTATTAAAAAGAAAAAAGACATCTAAACAAAAAGTTCATTTTGTTGACATTATTTTCCGCATCACATGTACATACATACATTATTTACGTTAAAACAAATAAATCTTCTTAAAAATTGTATGCTAAAACAAAAATAAATTAATTAATATGTATGTATGTATGTACATACACACATCATATGCGAATTTTAAATGTATGTTTTTACAAAAGGTGTCTTCATTAACTAAAAATGATTACTAATTTACAATAAGAACTACTACTAAATGCCCTGATTTAGTCGATCGATATGTCAAAAATTGTATGCGAGTTCAGTAAGTGTGATAGTTGTGGAGAAAAAGTGCATTTGTGTGACAGATTTTTTAACAAGTGTGTCCGATTTAATAATCTTTTGAAAATTTTCATAAAATAGTAGTTTCTGTGCGATCAGGGTTGCTTTTTGTAAAGCATCTTAACAAAAAAATTACACGTCATTTATTTATATTGCAAAGAAACGTAAAAATAAATTTGGGACCGAGAATATTTGTAAAGATGAGTTTTTTGTATAACAGTGTGGCATCTAATCACCATTTTGTTGCGATTTTCTCATGTAAGACAGAATTCTATCAGATTTTTATTTGACATAATCGCACATTTTGTAGGATAGTCAGTCATGGCCTTAAGAGAGTAAGTGAATCAAAAGATTTACAACAAAAGAGTTAAAAAAGAGCGTAACAATTAAAGGAACAAAAACGTTTTAGAAAATATCTGCGAGTACTTTTTTACTATCAAAAATGATTGACACAGATGTTTGGTGTTATTGTTGACAAAACAAACTTTTAGAAATATTATCGAAAATAGAAAATTTCATAATTTTGGTGATATTTGCCAACTTAAACATTAAATATTATATGAAAGTTCACGAGTTTAAGAGGTATAAGAGGCATTTAAGCGAATACACGAATACCCCTAATAACAATTAATGCAGTAAGACATATTATTTTTCCTTAATTAAAAAGCAATACCAGCGACACAAAAAAATTTTTATAGCAAGTTTATTGGGCGAAACATAATTTAAAAACCAAAGCAAACAAAATTAAAGAAAATATTTATTAACTCGTAAAAAAATATTTGAAATAAACATTTATTGTTTTTAGTTTTTTTTCTGTTAAAACAACTTGATTTTTTTATTTCTTTTTAATGTTATACTTTATAAATTAATTTATAAAATATATAAAAGTTTTATATTTTAAACTGTTGCTTAATAAGTGGACCTACTAATTTTTATCTTTAAACAAATCTAATCACAAAAGGACATAACAACCAAAAATTTCAAGATAGACTTTTTAATTAATTTAATTTTTAATCAACTGATGTAATTAACTAAATTACATATTTTTTTAAAATTTCACTCATATATGTTCAAAATACCGATTTTATTAATCAAAGTAAAAAGTTTACTTGCGGCCTTCTGAATTTTAGGTGACGATATTAACATTTATTTTGTAATCGACCTTTTAGCTTACTAGCAAATTTAAGCAAGTAAAGCATTCATTTACTTTTTTAATTTTTTTTAGTATTTAAGAGAGTAATTTGTTTCTACTCTTCGTTGCAAGTTTCTGCTGCTTAAGTAAATGAACACACCTAATGCAAGTAAGATGTTAAAGAAAACATTTTAATGTCAACATAAAAATGCATCAAACTAGCATTAAATTCATGTAGACCATTAAAAATTTATGTGTTTTTACAAAGATATTCCATTGTTTTAACTTCACGCGGAAATGTTCGACAAAAGTTATACCCAGTCTATGCTTCTACGAGGTATAATCGAAAAGCCAAACATTTTTGTTTGTCAAAGTACATTTTCTTTTAAATTTTATTCTAAAAATTAATACATGTTTTTTGCTTTTAATACTAACATTTTTCAGAATACATTCCAAAGGCGTGTAGGGTATACTATTTCAAAAATTGGTTTTATGTGTTAATTTTACAGCTTTTAAAGATTTTAAATATTTCTTTTTTTTTTTTGGCAACAACATGTGCAGCAACAATCAAAGCGTTAGACTGACAGGGATAAGTGGTCGACACAAATGTGTGTCATACATATGCAACTGTGAGTGTAAGGTTGCATTAAGCCAACATATACCAATCTTTTTAATTTGAATGATAGATTTTGATAACAATGTAAGCAATTTTATAAATATTTAAAATAATTCTGTTAAAATGATAGCTAAGTTTGTATCAAATCTTTTAATAAAAATGACCAATGACAAATATTCGCTACTGTAAGGAAATACAACTGATACAACTTTTCATGAGCTTTGTGAATCAAACAAATAGTTAATAAAAACGTGTTGTCAACAATTATTCGATTGTTTTTAAATGATGAATAATACAAGTTTATTTACACTCAATATTTCGAGTTTTTAGGGTTTACATTGTTACAACACTTTTCGCGGCTATCCTTAATAATATCAGACTCAAAAAAGCTTTTCACGTCAACTGAATTTTAATTGCCTTGATCTTGTGACATTAAAGTAATATTGTCTGCCTTATCCAAATCGTTCCATTGGAAGTATATTGCAGAGCCTAACATTTCATCTATTACGTACTTAAATCTATATTGGTTAAAGTGAACATATCCATTTAACGTTGCATCTGTATCGTTTGGCTAGTTTTAGCATCACAAACAATTCTTAATCTACAATTTTATTTCTTCATTTTTATATAACTCATTTAACTATTAACAGAAATTGTTAAGAATTTAACTCTTTTATTTCCAAATAACTAAATGTGGTACTCATTAATAATTTTATCTTGCAAAATTCCATAAGAAAGATAATTATGTTTACCTATTCTCAACTCTTATGGTGTTCATTCATGTTCAAGAGAAACAAACTTTAAATATATCTTTAGCAAATTCCAAAAAAGAAACAAAGTATAGTCACCTACAGTTTTTTAATACTCTACACCACCATAGGTGGTGAAGGTACATATATCAATTTGTGCTAATGTATGTAACGTTTAAAAGTGGCAATTCCACACCAGGCAATAAGTACACCGCTAAAAAGCGATATCCCTTTCTTTTCTGCACATAACTTTATGCGCTTTAGAATAAATCCTTTAAGTTTTGGTTATAACCCAATACAAATGTTCGCATTAAATTAGACCTACATTTAAATAAAATTATATGGAAAGAAGTCTTATATTAACGCAAAAATGCAATGATACGTTCATTTTTGGTCCTAGATTTCACTTTAACGCTCATAAAACGTTTAAAATATTAGTATCGAGACAAAATTCATTGCAAATAAATGTTATAAAAATAAAAATGTTCTTTAAATTCTTAGAAGGCGACATTATAAAAAATATATATAAGTAGCTCTCGTTTAAGACCCATTCCAGGTAACCTAACTGCATATTAAATTATTGAAAATTTTGGAAAAGAGATAAAATTCAGTCATCACAGCTTAGAAGATTTGTTCCCAAATTAGGATTTTTCGTGAGAATACAAATTTCTATATATTTTTTGTTTTGCACTTTTAATATTCCTTTAAAAACCGAAAAATTTATTTAATTACTAATAAAATTAACTTTGATTTTGTTTCATATATTGTATTAGTTCAACACAACTTAAAGCTGATTTTTCTTTTAATTTTAATTAAAAAAGGATATATATAATTTTGGGTGATTACTGGTTTATAGCATCGAACATTTACCTAAAAATTCGCAATTAAAAGTCAGAGTCTAAAACATCAGTAATTCAAAAGAGGCAGGGGGGACAAAAAATTTCGTTTTTTTAATAAGTTTTAAAAACTTAAACATTTTGTACAACTCTTTTTAATCTTTTTTTTTTGAAAATTCATTTTTGGGGGTAAGAAAAAAGATATGTATTTTGAAAATTGAAGATAAAATAAAAAACAACAGAGAAGCCTTATAAAATTTCACAAAATTTTGTCACAAATGGTCTAAGAATTTTATACATTTTTAAGTAGGGTACCATATCCTCAGAGTTGACTGTCGTTAACTTTTTGCTGGTCTTTATATTATTTAAAAGAATTTGTTATTGAATCATTAAATCTGTTAAAGTTTTTTTTTCATACGCAAATTTAATGTTCGTTTTTTTCCTTATTTTTATTTAATAAATAAAATTTTATATTTTTGTCCAGATGTTAGAAATCGTTATGATAGTATTGAAGCGGATAATATAATAAGTGTTCTTTTTTACTAATAAATATTTCTGATGAAAAATAAAAAAATAATTCAGTCAAACTATAGATAGATCGTGCTATATCGTTTTAGATTTATAAAGGATTAAAAAAATACTAAGAAACTCCTACGGATAAGCCTTTACACACCAGAACAATATTTTGTCGCACAATTATTGTTTCTTTTCAAAACACACGAGATGAATATGAACCGGCATAATATGTCGGGGTTGTAGCTGGTTGAAAAATTATGCCAGAAAAATATTATTCTTTTCGCCTCTCTTGCCAATAAGCTAATTTTGTGCGACTAAATGTTGGTCTCGTGAAATGGGAAATTTAATATACTTACTATCTTCTTTTTTGTTTTGGTAGTAGGTATAAACAAAAAATATATACTTATGTATATCAGGCAGTAAAGCTTCAACGTAAAGTTGATTACAGTTTTTTTTTTAATTAATAAAATATTTTCACAATGTCAGCTTGCGAAAAATTAACTTATCTAGTATTCATATATTCACATTTACTATTTATTTAACTGCTTTTAAAAGTAATTAAGCAAAGTGCAAAAAACAAATTTTCTATTCTTGTTATTGTTATTGTAAGGGTCACAAAAGAGTTAATGATTTATTTTCTATTTTCTTGCTTGTATTTCGTAAGGCAGTGAAGTTGTAAATAAAATAAAAGTAATGGAAAAAAGTTAATTTAATTTAATTTAAGATTTTCTAAAAAAAATAACTAAAATTATACATACATACATATGTAAATATATATCAATATATAAATATGTAATTCATAAAAGCAGTTAAGCGAAATGCTGCTAAATGAAAAATACTGTATACATACATAGATAAACACATTTGTTTTCATTTCATTCATTTAGTTGCATTTTTATCTATTTTACTTAGTTCTCATATTTGTATTAGGCATTTGTTACAAAAAAAAAAAAAACGAGCCAAATTGAATTTTCTACAGAAAAGACCACAATGCAATTTGACTTTTCAGAAACACAAATCAAAGCCGCCCGATACGTAATTTTGCGATTCTTTAAAACTAATTCCGGCTTAAATAATTATAATTCCAACACGTAGTTAATAAGTATAATACACTGCATTGCACAATTATAAATACACCTTAATTTTGCTTTATTTAAAAGGAAACCAGAGACTAAATTTGAATATTTTAACACAAAATTTTAATTTTTTTTTTGTCATCAGAAAAAAGTCACGTACAAATGTTTAATAATATTTATCCATTTGCATAGATTTTTTTTCATTAATCAATTTGTTCTTCTTTTTAAAACAAAACACAAGAATATACTTTATGAAAGTTGTGTACCTGATAATTTTAAGTAAGTTTGGACAAACAAATTCACTTTCTTTAATTATTAAATTTCCCTTAAAGTCCTTACACAAGAAAAAATTACATTTTCAAAAAAATGTTTCACTTTATTAGTTTTAAAACCTTAATTAAATTTGTTATTGTTTTTCAATTGTTTCATGCTGCTAACAAATTTACAAAACTTACAAAATTATTTCCCCATTTTGTTTTTACTTAAAGCTTACTCAAAAAAGAAATTTTTGTAAAACATTGGTAACGCTTTTGTGTAAGTTTTTTTTAAAATTTGGTAAAGCATGAAACACTGCTGATATTTATCAAAAAAGTTGATAATTATTTCCCGATAAAAAATTTAAGTTTTTGTAAAAAAAAAAACAAAAATATGAGTGTAAAAAATTAACAAAAAATTTGAAAATAGACATAAATAACTATTACATTTCAATGTTTATATATAATTTTTAATTTAATTAAAGTTTATTTATAGTTATGAAAACCTAACAAAACATTTGCACACATTTTCCTTATTCAAAGCAATATTTTTTCAACCATTTTGCACAACATAACAGTTATTGGTAACGTAAGAATAAAAAAATAGAAAACATTTAGCGTAACTATTGTAATGCCACGAAGTATATTATTTTAATTGCTGAAATTTTAAAATATTCAAATTTTCAATCGTATATATTTAAAACTTCTGTTTTAAAAAAGGTCATGTTTGACTTTAAACTAATGCATAGCATTTCTTCTTCATATTTTTTTGCACAAAACAAAAGCAAAAAAAAAAAAAAATATTTTTTTTAAATGAAAATACGTGTAATAACTGTCTTTATAATAAATTTATAAATAATAATAAACGACACTGTGCTACGATAAAAAATTAAAAACACTTGTAAAAAACTTTAAACGTTTTAAATTACTATTTATCGGTTTAAAAAAAAAACTTAATAGTCTTGTATTTGTTAATAGAACAAAACCTTAAATAATACATATATACATTTTTTTTTGATTTTCTTCTGTTAAAAAACTTAGGGATTTCGGATTTGGAATCTTAAGTAACCTAACGATCATGCACGTTTAGAAAAAATCTACTCGCGTGAGCGAAAAAAATTTATCACAATCACTATAAGTGACGCTCATGAAATATGTACAAGACAAATAAACAGAAAACTAAAATTTGTAAATAAATATTATTACAGAAAATGGAATAATAATACAATTACGCTTAAACTTACTTTTCTTTTACGTTTATGCACACTCACGCGATTTAAACAAATAATCACAATTATGTGTGATTACGCTTATTACAAACTTACTCATAACGTCATAACAAACGTTTAAGTTTTTCTTTGATTTTATGTTCTTTTAAAAAGATTATTAAAAAAGAAATGTTTTCAACACAAAATTACCCATAAATAATAGACGTAAAACGATAGTGCATCTTAATTATAAAATAGTAATTTTTTATTTTAATTATTTTATTGAAACGAGCTACATAACTAGTTGGATTTGCCAATTTTTCGATTTTTTTTTAGATTTTGCAAAAAACCTGCGATATTTCACTTTAAGCATTTTCATTTTTTTTCTAGATGAATGTAGAATTTGCAAAAACTGAACAAAAAAAAAATTTTGTACATTTTAAAAAAATTTAGCAAAATAAGTAAAAAATTGGCCATGACCTTATTAGGTTCTGATTTAGGCTTATTTTTATGCTACATTAACTTTGAATACATTAATATTGCATATTTTGCAGAACAGTGTAGTTTATAATATTTAAATTTCTCATTCTGTTTTCTCATCTTAAATTAAACTTATTATATAAAAATACAAAGAAATAAGTAAATTATCACACGTTTATACAAGCATATATACATATATGTATGTATGTAAGTACCTCTTGCTTTAAATATTCAATTTTATTCAAATATGTTATCTTTTTAAAAAAAAAACTCACAATGAATAACCACTCTATAATTTAAGTTATGACGAAGAGAATTCTAAACGCACATTTTTATAAGGAAGAAATGTCATAAGAATTTTAAGTGATAAATAAAAAAAAATAAATTTGCAAAGAAAAATTCATAAAATACTTTCATAAGTTGTTTTCTTTAATCTATAATTTGTTATACAACAATGCATTAGAGTGTTGCATTTTACTTGTATTAAACTTATACCCAACAAGTATATGTTCGATGCAACAGAAGTAGCCGTGGTTTTTTGTTAATATCTCAGCCGTTCATGGAGCGATTTTTACCAATTTTAAATAGCTGTATACCACCAGTCCATAGGACAAGTTGATTTTACTTAGATACAGATTAACAAACATTGCCAAATTGACAGTTGCAACTATAAATATTTTAATTATATGTATGTATATTATGTAAACGCAAATAAATTTTATAGAAACTACAAACGAAATAACAAACTCATATACCTTCACCACTTTTTTCATAAGATGAGATGTGATGAGGGGGTATAAAAATACCTACAAAAGACCGTGATAATAAATGAATGATTTAATTTTACTTTTATTTACTAAATTTTATTTATAAACGATTGGCGGAAGTTTATAAACATTCGTGCTCATGTCTATTTACTCTGTGTTACTTTTATTCTTATTTTTTAAACTGAAAAAAAAAACATTTAAGTAATTTGAACTTATTTTGATTAAAAAAAACAAAAACGATTTTTTTTCCACTTAAAATATCAATTTATTTAGCAGTTTTATTTTAAAATGTATCGTTAGCATGTTTTTTGTCTTAAAAATTAAAACATTTTCATGTAAAGTCAGGGAATTTTAAAAACGTTTTTTTTTTAGGGACCCTTTTTAAAATGTTCTATAACTTTTCTATTAATCTTAAACAAGAAATACGCATAAAAAAAATGTATAATTACTAAAAGGTTTCAATCAATAATTATAAGTAAAAAACGAATTACGTTACCTTTGTTTACATTTTAAATTAATTTCAATAAAAGGTTTTTTCTTAAGTGAGTTTGAGTTGAGAAAAGCAATGTAAAACAAATGCCTAAAAGAACTGCTAAAAAGCGGATCAAACGTTTTTTAAACAAACGTTAAAAGAAATACTTAATAATGAATGACAAAACGTACGTGCTGGTTGATTTTTCACAACTTCCTATACAGAAATTGCGGATATGTAGCGGATTTTTAAAAAAATATTTGTGCTTCTGATGAAAAATTACTTCTTTCAGAACTAGCGGGTATATAAACACAGATATTTTCAAAATTGACTGTCTTTTAAAAACATTTCATTTGTTTGATTTAATTGAATTAATTTAAAAAACTTAGGAAACCCCTAAAAAAGTTATTACAAAATTCAAAATACGATTTTAAAAATATCGCTTAAAGAAATGATTGACCTTCAAAATTTACCAAATTACTTTTCAAATAAATAAAAAAACTTATGTGCGTACAAATTGTGAAGAAAAAAAAGCACATTGCAAACACGGAAGTATTTGAGATTCATAGTTTAAACGCATATGAAGACGAAGTACAGAACGATTAAATCTTTTTATTTGGTTCAATCTTTATTTAAAAACTTTTTAAACAAATGAAAAATGATCACAAAAACATTGAACCATAAACGTTAAATGATTTAAGATCATATTTCAAACACTTGATGATAACCATTAAAAATAAACTTTAAATTGAAAAATGTAAAAAATTTCTTCGTAGATACGTTGAATGAAAATGAAAAAAAAGAAACGAGCACGATTTTTATGTTTAGGGTGGGTGTATTTTTTTTATCCAAAATAGTAAATAATTATGTATAAGAATTATTTTAATGGCAATGACACAAGTTTAAATGAAAAATTGAAAACAGGGGGCAAATTACAGCATTCGATATCGATCGAAAATAAAAAATTCTAATTGGAATTCCTATACCAAATGTAAAGAAACTTGATCGATCGAACAAAAATTTGATCGATATCGAATGCCGTAATTTGCCCCTAGAGTTATTGTCGGTCCGAATTTTCAAATGGCTTTTTTGCAGCTTAAATATTCGCTTTAATTTTTGAATCAGAATACTTTTTTATATATTAGCAGTTTTAGAAATGAATATCAATAAAATATCTTCTGCAGTACGTGTTTGTGTTTTTTTTTTAACATTTTGTAGGATTTAAGGTAGAAATTTTAAAATTAATTAAGTACATACATATATACATACCTTTGATATCTATTCACGTAAGTAGGCGCCAATAAAAAATTCTCAAAAAATATGCTTTTGATTTCACTAAACCTTTTAAAAAAAATTTTGTTTATCTATCAAAACCAAATTTTGCACAATTAATTTTTTTAAACTCAAAAATACTACCTACCACAGTATAATAAAAAAGAAGCAAACGACAAAAAATATTGTCAAGGTCAATAAAATGGTATTTTGAATACAAAAAAAAAAATTAAGTATGTGCGCATTCTTGCAAAGTTTTTAAAGTAATTTGCGCCTACAACCAATAACAGTGTTCAGTATTCAGTGCAAATAAGCTTGCTATACTACAAATTTCATAAATTCAAATTGTATTATAATGATTAAAAATTATATTTGATAAGCGAGAATCACATATGTAAGATCGTGATACATTTTTTGTTTTAATCACTACAGGTGCAGGTGGTATATATAAGTTTGTCATTCTGTCCGTCTGTCCGTCTGTCGAAATCAAGTTTTCTCAGCCCCCCGATGTCGTACGGACGCGTTATTGGTATCAAACGATCAGAATCAAAATCTTTAAGATTTTTGTTATTGAAAACCAGTAAAATCGCTTAATAACAGACCGAGATATAAGCCAAAAAAAAATTTTTTTTACTTGTGTGTAAGACATGCCTTTTTGGGAAATTTAAAAAAATGGACTAATTGGCCCAGAATCAACAAATTAAGTTTTCTAAGACTTTAAATACCTTTCATATGTAAATACATACGTACATTCATAAATATACATACATAGATACATACATAAATACACGTAGTGAAGGGTATATAAGATTTGGCACAGCCGAATATAGCGCTCTTTCTTGTTTGTGATTAAATTAGTGTCAGCAAAAAAAAAATACATACATACATACATATTTATGTAGTTTGTTTAGGCCCGCCGGCATGCATAATCATGAGTAAAAGGTTAGTTACGATCACACCAAAATTAATTGCCACCGAATCTAACATAATCTACACTCATAAACTTTTAGCCAAACTTTTAAACATTTAAATTGTTTAAAATTTTGTTTTATTACTGCTAAATAAAAATATGTTATGGAAATAATTTTCCTGTTAACAATATCTTACTATGTTAATACATATTCGTATTTATTTTTTTCTTCGTAATCAACCATAAAATAAAAGATATGTGTCAGCATTTTTCATACAAAAATTAAGTTGTTTTGTTTGATCACTCGATTGGTTGATTGGTCATTTGTCGGCCGTTCATTCACTTACCTAGTAAAACTGAAACAAAATAAGCATATGTATCTATGTAAGTATGTATGTTGCCAATTATATAAAAAGCGTTTCTTCTCTTTTTTCAGTTTAACGTTCTCAAAATTCAGTTGAATTTGTTTCAAAGAAATAGGTGTAAACAAACATTTGTTTTAATTATGGCCAAAATACACTTAAATTCAACAAGAACTGCACAAACAGCAAAGTAAACCAGAAATCTATAAGTAAATGATTGTTTAACGCAAAACGAAAAGAAACATGTCTTTAAATAATTTTGTTTTTGCAGATAAACAAATATGTACATACATACATCGTTACATTAAAATATGTTAAATATTTTTCATTAAAAAAACAGTTCCCCTTTTTCCTCGTGTTTTAATCGTGTTTTTTTTTGGTTTTTTTTTTATATTCAACACCAAAAAAAAAAAGTATAGGTATTAATTTTGTCATTTACTTTGTAACGCATATCAATCTGTAACAATGTATTTAAAACCTTACAAGCTAACTCGCTATGAAGCGTATTTCTTAATTTATATTTATCCCATGTTGTCAAAGATTTAAGATTAATATATGGCTATATGGTCCTATGCTAAATTTAAATTAGATTTTCCTTATAAAATCTTTCTTCTATTCCCCATCAAACCACACAAAAGTTGTGGTGGGTATACAAAATTCGTTACAACCGATTATACTGTATTTGTTTACATATTTTAAGTTTAATTTTTCATTTAATGTGTAAAACCGTGTTACTGAGTTCTTTCTTTAAAAACTATTTATTTACCGAATATTTATTATAAATGAGGAAAAAGTAAATTTATAAATAGTTTTCTAAAAAAAAAATAGAATTTCTTTCATATAAGAAAAAATGTAATTAAAAGAAAGTTCTCCTTAAATAAAAATAAAAAAGAACCAAATAAAACTTAAAACATACATATTGAATTTTTTTTAATAATTTTCACAAAATTTTATTATTTTATTAATTTTACCCAATTGTGTAAGTAAAAACGAATTTTATAATTTACCAACATTCCTTTTGTATTCCTTTTTGTAAAAAAAATCACATGTTTTTTGGTAATTCATCGGATGGAATCGAGATGCTTTTGATGCTCTTCGTTGATAAAGAATTTATTAATAGTTTTCCATTTATAAGAAATTTTTTTTAAATTTTCCAAAAAAAAAATTAAAAAAAATACAATAAAAAAAAACCTTGTTAAATATTCTTTGATAATTGGAAATTCTCCTTTAATAAAAAAAATTTATTAAAAACTCTTTATAAACAGAAAATTAATTTAAAGATTTCCTAAACAAAAAGTCTATAAATTACGAATTTATAAAAAATCTTCTATATATAGATAATATATTTGATTTTTTGTATATGTAGATAGCGGCTTTATAATATATTTTCTTTATATAAACAAATGTGCAATGATTTTAATAAAAACAAAGTTTATTAAAAATGTAGTAAACATTTTTCAAATATTTTTCATAAATTAAAAATATATCATTAACTTTCTATAAATTGAGAACTTATAAAATGCTTAATGGAGAAAGTAAATAAATATATATGTATATACCCCCATATGTATAATGAAAATTTAGCCACAGCTTATACATCGCACACAACTTTCTGCTCACTAGCAAGCCGACTAGGCTAAGCAGGGTGTTGGCAAAGAGTTTATTTATAATGAATATCTAGCAGCTAACAATAAGAGTTTAATTTAAGGTTAACATGAGTTTAGCAGAATGGATAAAAATACATTTAAAAAAAAATGACACTTATGCTAACTCCATGCCAATTTTTCATTATACATACAGCCGATAGAGTTTATAAATATAAAAATTTTTCGACAATTTTCTAAAAAACATTTACGCAAAATGATCTCTTACTTTGGCAACACTGGCAGACACACTGTGTGCACAAGCAAAATAAGGCTAATAAATGTTATTTTGTATCAATCTTTTGTGTAAACATATAAGTGTTAATTTGAGAATGTGTACTTGGGCTTTCCATAACAACTTATCCATCTATACATCCATTGGAGATTTTGTTGTTGTTTATTGGTGTAATACGACGAGCATTATCCAATTCAAATAATTTTTGTTGTTGTTTTAATTTTTTTTTACACTGTGAAGTTCATTGCTACCAAAAATACAAGAATTAAAAATTTAACCACGATAACTTTTAGATGTAGTTTCTGCTAC
>NDXZ01062125.1:0-13362 GCA_003055125.1 Paykullia maculata | reverse complement strand
TTTGAGTCGAAATCGAAATCCATCACATACGTGAATAAAACTATTTTAAAAAAAGTTTATATAAAGGAGCTTACGTTTTAAGAAATTTTTAATAAAGGCAAAGAAACGTATATATAAATAATACATTTAAAATCCAGTAACTGCAGGTCAGGCGAATTTCAATTGGTCAGCATTTGCGAAAATTATATGAACTCTCGGTCGGAACAGAAAATAAAACTGTTAAATACTTTGAAATTTTTTTAGGACATTATTTTATTGCTCCTTTATATAATTTGCTGTTCCAATATTATCAGCTTTCACTGTAAAATCTTGAATGCATCTCTTTCTTCTTATTTGACTAAGAACTATATCACAACTGTTGCTACAAATGTTTTTGTTAATGATGATGATAACGATGTTAAGACAAATATATGCAAACATTGTTTTAATTAAATGTGTAAATTATAAAATAAATAATATTCATGATAATCAAAAGACTAAACATTTAAAATAAAATAATTTATTGAAGCTTCTACATAAAGGTGGCAAAATTCAATTTCTTAACAAAGTGTTAATGTGCTAAAGGATAAATTAAAGAAGCTAAAATATTTGCTACAAAAAGGTTAAAATAAATAAAGTAGCAAAAATTAGTAAAACAAATAAGAAAACAAGAAAGAGAAAAAAATGAGAAAAGAGCGTGAATTTTTGACTGATAAAGGTTAATAAGGTTTGAATAGTAACGAAAAAAAAACCATAAATAAATCGTCTATCAAACAAATTGTTTAGCTACTAACCTTTTCCATCTGATTTATGTTCTGATTGCTGTGCACGACAAGTTAAAGGCTTTTTAAACATATTTTTTCCCCTATTTTCTCCTTTTACCAAAAACCCCCAATTATTTTCAAATAAAATTTCTTATTATTCTTTTATCGCCTGCAAAAATAATCTACCATAATTTTATATCTGTCAGTTTGTTTATTGGTCAATAATAAATTGAACACAAATCGTTTATCATGCAACATGCTAATAGTAATGCTTATTAAACCAATAAATTATTGTTAAATAATTTAATCCTTTTCTTGTTGTTTCTGCTACCACACAAAAAAAAACAAGCATCGATAATATATTTATAAGTTTGAGAAAGTTTGTGATTATTGTTGAGTTATAAAATTTTCTTTTATGCCTTTAAATCACACTCTTTCTCTATTTATCTCTCTCTCCCTCTCTCTCTCTTTCTCCATCAAATCAAAATAATTATTAAATTGTTTCAGCTATTTTTATGATTTACCCAACATTTTACAACTTCGAAATGAAATCTGAAATGTTTATTTTTTATTTCATATTTGTTTTATTTGTATTTTTATTTTTATTTTCCAAAAACCAATAACAATGCATCATTGAAGCCGTAAAAATATTAGCAAAAGAGCATTGTTTTTGTTTGTAACAATGTTTATAAACTTTGTAATAAAAATTATTTCTAGATGCTTACACAATAAACGTTTTACGGTATTAGGCAATTTTTAAATGCAAAAATTTTTTGATTTAATATCTAACAAAATACCAAAAAAAAAATTAAATAAAGGGTATCCGTCACTATTTTGTTTCATTATGCTGTGTCGTTAATGTCCATCTATGTATGTATAATGTTGAAAGGAAGTGAGATCTGGGGACAAATGAGTACTGGATACACAAAAATATTATGGCTGTAGTTATATTTTACACCACTACCAATATCATATGCATACATATATGGTTGTGGTGATGGTTATCATATATTCTAAGAGCAATATATTTATATTTAGCCACAACTTAGTAAATGATTAACACTAACATATTAATAATTGCTGTAATAATAGTTAATTATGTTTTAAATCTTCATCGTTTATGAATTTTCCTTATGCAAAGGACTTGAAGTTCAGATCTTACTTTATTATTTTTTAGCATTAACGATGGATTATTTGCATTAGAGTGTTTTTAGTCACAGCAGCTGATTATTAAGTTAATGGTGCATAAGATCAACTCAGCCTTCGAAGAAGAGACAATATAACTTGCAAGGGACGTTAGAATATTGCATTTAAATCGCACGGTACTGTAGGTTAGTCATAAATAAGGCCTTCTAGTAGAGCATCTGTTGACAACCTAATAAAAAATAAGAAACAAATATATAATTATTACAATTATTTTAAAGCTATAATTTATTTTATTTTGTTAAACAACATTTATATGAATTCTATATAAAAATTTTTAAATTTATTTTTTTCTGTTGCAGTTAATATTTAATAATATTTAAGCATATGTTACGCTGTCAAAAATCTAAAAGGGTTAAACTTTAAAAAAATTACATTTACCTTAAATTTTTCATCTTTCATAAATATGTTCCTTAATATACAAATGTAAACAGATTTCTTGTGAAAAATTTGTTTAACAATTTATTATTTTTTATTACCTTACTAATTGTTGCCTTATATATCATTAAGATACATTTTAAAACCAAACGAGTTGGTCTTAAAAAAAAAAAAACTTTTTGATTTATATTTATGATTTAAAAATGTAAGAAAACAACCTCAAACGAAAATCAAAAACATTTTGAAAAGGAGCAACAAATTATAACATATGAAAAGAGAGGGCGAAAGAGGAGAGCGGAATAAAGGGTTACATGTGAAAAACACATTATTACCACATATGATTTCCACAATCAATCATCATAAATATTATAATGGCTTTATTGCTTTTACTTTTCTTAAATTTGTATGTTTAAGTATTTAAATAAAAAGGGGTTTACTTGTGGATATATGTATGTATGTATGTGTGCATATTTGGCTGTATGTACCCAGCAAAAACTTGCATTGCTTTGTAATGAGTTCAAATGATAAAAATACAGTAGCTGCACTACTTACCTTTTGGCATTTTAACCCATTATTTTAATACGAGAATGTTCTTGGAGGCAAGTACTTACCCCGCATTCCTTACAAATAGAGACTTAAATAAGTCATTACCACCCTCGCTTACAAATAAATATTTTGTAAAGTCATTACTTTAATGTCATAAGGTAACTTCTAACCATCAACAAATAAAGTGGCCCTTTAGATTATAAATACAGAATTGAATAAGTCATTACTTTTAAAATATTATACAACTACTTTTTTTTAATAAGTAAAATACCCAACTGATTGTATGGGAAAACAGAACTTATTATCAATAATGTATTATACTCGGCTTCCTAAGAACGAAACTAAGGTTTGTAAAGTTTTACAGAAACACTTAGAAAAAATCTTTAGAGTCGATTTACAAAACGTCATTAAATTCATAAACATCCGTCGAAAATATAATTTCTTATACTTAAAGTATGTGAACCCAAATGAGAATCATAACGATTTCCTTTAGCCAAGGTGTATGCAGCATTTATTTCTTTTAGATAACTCATGACTTAGTTGTTACGTTTCACAATATAAACTTGTTGTTTGAAAACTACTTCTTAGTAATGCAGACGGTATGTTATGCTCATAAAAAAGTATGTTGTTGAGTAAGAGCGTTATGGTTTGCTGGGTATTAATTTAAAACAAAAGAATCCTTAACAAAACTGTTAACTGAGATGCTGATATTTTTTTTAATGCTGGTCGCACTAAATTAAAAACGCTCTACTAAAAAACTGTTCTGTATTTTTCAAATATTAAAAATAACTTTTAATTTTAATTAATTTTAAAAAGTTATTAAAAATCATTTCTCTGCAACGAAAATGTTTGAAAAATTCTTTATTTAGAAAAAAAAAATCTTTATCTTAAATACTTCAGTCTTATAAGAATTCATATATCTCTAAAACTTAATCCAAATGTTTTTTTTTTTTTTTTCTTAAGGCTTGTAGTTCTTTTAGCGGACACAGGGCCACAGGGATAGAAATATATCTTAGACTTTATAGGATCTTAGACATACATATGTATGTATGTGTAACAAACTAAATGATAAACACAATTTTGCTCCAATTCTTTAAATTTTTTAGTGGCGGGCATAAAAATGTTTTCTTATTATGGACTTAAATACTTTGCAACAAAACCAAATTTTTTTTCATGGGAAGGAAACAAAATAGAAACCTACTTAAGCACTTAAAAGAGACACAAAATCTAAACGTTTAATAAAACGGTATTTTTTCATCAACGAAAAATCCATTGTATTGTTGGTTTTATGGGAACATAAATAAGAGCCCATAAATTTGGTTGTTTTTTTGTGTATTGAAGATTTTTTCTTTTTATAAAAATAATATATATCCATACATATGTATATACATGAACATAAACGAACATACATACATATACATAACATACATACATATAACTTACACCCGGCATCATTAATTTGTGAACAATCTAACAAAAAAAGATGTGTTTGCAATTTGAGTTTAAGAGCTTTTTTAAAGCCTTATTTTGTAGCTTCGTTAGCAAAAGTACTTAATATCTTTTTAATAATTTCTTATGCAAATAATATTATATTTAAATATGTTTTTAGGTAATGAACTTTTAAATATGTCTGTATTTTTTTCAGTTAAAGTATAGTAATATTTTTGTGCATTTCGAAGAAAGCGTTTTATTAATTCTGAAGTTTTATAAAAAATTAACAAATTTGAATAATTTTTAAAGACATAATCGCTAATAAATTACCTATTTGTAAGAAATGTTTAAGAGATTTTTTTAAAACGAAGATTTTTTCATGTATTTTTTATACCAGTAATAGTAATAATAAAAATAATCAAAATTACCCTTATATACATTTGTATCTTTCTTATCCTTATATTGCAAGTTACAGAAGAGATTTCAGCGGAAAACGCTTCTATTAAAGAACGATATGTGATTGTTGGCAGAGTTTTTCGATTTCCTAAGAGCTCATTTAACGCAATACAATGTTGCGAAGGTGCTGCATACCTTTACTTATTAACACTTTTGCTCAGATGGACTGCAGTTTTTCTAAATAAAGGTTCAACGAATAATATATTCATTTCATTTTAAAAAGATTTACAAAATTTTTCATTTCACGCCAAAAAGAAATGTTTTATTAAAAAAAGAAATAACAATTGTTTTTAACAAAACTAATAAAAATTTCCATTCGTGATTTTGGAGATTTTTGACATTATTTTTGGCGTAATAGAGAAAATAAAGTCAGAGAACCATGATGTAGACATTATAATTTTGTTGTAATGTGTAAAGTGAAGACTGGTAATGAGAATTTATTTTCTATATTAATTATAATATATATTGTAGGCACACTTATACCGACGACTGTATTATTTTATGCAAAACAAATCTCAATACCACCCTTTTAAAGGAAGCAACACCCACAACTAAATAATATACAGACAAACATGCATACATTTATGTAGTCCTCCTATATATGTATACATACATATGTAAATTACAATAAGATGATGAATAAAATGATGTGTGTAAATTGTTTCAGGGATGGATATGTGGCAATTATGTAAACATAAAAAAACGACAAAATATTTTTTTTTAATAAAAGTTTTAATTTTTTTGCGATATTTAGGAAAATCTGCAATTTTCTGTAATTAAAATGAAAAACTTTTACAGAAAAATAAATCGTTTGCAAGATACCTCTAAATAGGGAAGTTATTAATCATGAAATATAATTATCGAAAATTTTCTCTAAGTACAACAGCAATTAAAAAATTTCTTATAAAAAGAAGATTACCGATAATATTAAAAAACCTAAAATTTAACCTAAAAGTGTTTTGTCCAAAAAAAAACTACAAAATTCTGTCGAAATGTTTATAAAAGAGCTCAAATGTTTAAAATGTGCAATTTATTAAGGAACTGCTATCAATAAAGACTTGATAAACATATAAAAAAAAAATATTTAAACTGATATAATTTATTTACTTTTTATTTGAATATTAAGAAGTGTTCGAACCATTTAATTTTCTAATTTTCCATTCCTGATTTCCCGTTCTTATCAACTGTTTATGTGGGATAATATCTATGCATATTTTATGATTATTATAATGTTTTATATGTCGATTTTGGCTTAGTAGAAGTCTTAACAAAAAAAAAACAAAACGAAACAGCAACAACAACAACAAATACAACAGCAATATTTAAAAGTGGCAACAAAAACAGTTGTTAAAAGGTCATAAAACAAATTGTCTTGTCATGACATGACATTGTCATAAATGGGTTACTTTTGGCTTTTGCAATCCTTATTCTCTCCGTTTTTATTCCATTCTTCTTTAGCCCACCTTTTTTCAGTAAAATATGATGTTTTACCGACATGATAAAGGTTGAATATTTTTCTTTATCCTGTTTAAAAAGGATTATGAATTTTTATTTATTTGTTAAGAAGAGCCAAGATTGCTGGCAATAAAAATTTCTTGTTTTTTTTTTTGTAGTAATTTTATTTTTTTAATAAGCTACTACTTATTCAGTTCAATGAGTTTTCAGTTCAGCTGATAAAATTTGGTGTTTTGTTTTGCTAAAGTGTTTTAACCGCCTTTAAAAGCAATGAAAGGAAACATCAGCAAATGTTTGAAACTTTATCAATTGCCTGTAAATATGATTTATTAAGGGTTTTATATAAAATATTTACAAGTACCCAGCAAAAGCTGGGTAATGAATTGCTCTTACTCCATAACATACTTTTCAATGAATATAACATACCGTCTGCATTACTTAGAACTAGTTTTTCTAGTAACATGTTTATACTGTGAAACGTAATACATTTTTTATAAAATATCTACAAAGAAATAAATTGTTAGGAGCCACTTAAACTAATTATTATGATTTTCATTTGGGTTAACATACTTAAAGTATAAGTAATTATATTTTCGACGGTTGTATATGAATTTCATAACGGGTTTCAAACCGACTCTAAAGGTTTTTCTAAGTGGTTCTGTAAAACGTAACATAAAGAACTAAAAAACCTTAGTTTCGTTCTTAAGAAGCCGAATATAATACATTAATGATAATGAGTTCTAGAGGCCCACATAATCAATTGGAGACTTTACTTATTAAAAACAAGTAGTAACATATATTTTAAAAGTATTGACTCATATATTTCCTGATTCTAATCTAACGGGCTGCTTTATATGTTAATAAGAAGTAGTTACTTAATGACATTAAAGTAATGATTTCACAAAATTCCTATTGGTAAGCGAAGATGGTAATGACTTATTTAAGTCCATATTTGTAAACAGGCGGGGTAAGTACTTGCCTCAAATGACATCGCCGTGTTAAAGTAATGGGTTAAAATGCCAGAATGTTAGTAACGTAAGAGTATTTTTACCATTTTAACTCATTACAAAGCAATGCAAGTTTTCGCTTTGTAAATCCAGATGGCGCTGCAATACTGCACCGATACAAGCAGAAAATAATTTGAGAGTTTCTGGGAATCAAAACATTTTTTGTTTCTCCTTATAAAAATATAAGGCGTGTTCATTAAATTATAATGCGAAAAAATCTGCTTAACCGCGATCGTTTAGTTGTAGACTACTCTAATGTAAGCTCACAATTATGGAAGAAAATTTGCATACAATTGCGAAATACTCACGAAAATAAATTAAGAAATTCCAAATTTTTTTTTAAATTTAATTACAAAAAGAATTTAAAAAACTACGATACAACCACAATTAACATCTTATTATTTGCGCTCACCAATGCCCAATACTTTTACTAACACTCACGTTCTTAAAACTAAAACCATTTCTCGATTAAGCCTAATTAGGCAAAAAATAATGTAAAACACCGCAAATCACGTTAAATGTGTCCATCTCAAGCAAGATTCTCCTTTCTTTGGGGATGACGTGTGGGTTTTTTACTCGAATTTGTTGTTTTAATTATGCGGTTAATCAGCACTTTTTTACGGTTTTATCTAATGAACTCTTTCTTTTTTTTAAACTTAAACCCTTCTTCTTTGACTTAAAAGCAACGCCACTAGACTTTTACTAACACTTTCGATATTAAAACTTAAATTGCTTCCTATGCAACCCTGATCAACTTTTTTTAAGCTTTTCTATTACTTTGTTGACAGCTCACAAGCCAAAACCTATATTCTAGGCCAAGCTTTCGTTATTTTTTAAACTTTAATTTTTCTTTAATATAGTGATAAAGTGTTACTTACCCATACTATTCTAAACTTGAGTGTATTCCTTTGACAACACTTAAGCTTAAGTTAATTTTGGAACACCTTTTAATAAAACCAATTTGATTTGATTTAAGAAAAAAAATTTTTAGAAAATAAATAATAATCTGTAGTTTTTAATTAGTTTTATAAAATATTTTTTGTTAGGACAAATTTTCAATAAATTAGTTATAATGTTTTGTTTTTTTCACTCTTTTACCCAAGTTGTTGGCAAAGCTATAAAGTTAAAACTTTAATCATTTATCGGCCTACTTTTAGGTTAATTAAGCATCTTTCGTTTTTTATTCCTGGCGACTCTGTACATTTAGCACTACATCAATCACATCTCAAACACTCCTCTTTACTAATTTATTTTAAAGGCAAATTTATTATATTTAACTAAAACTAAATTATTTTTGTTTTTCCCTGTTAACTAGTTCAGTTTGGTAATGTGTGTTTTGTTTTGGGTCCAAATTTCATTAAAAAAGTTTGAAGGCAAAAGTGAATTTTACACCAAAAAATATAAAAAATAAACATAAATAAATATAAAACAATTAAAAATGTGTAAAAGTTTGTTTGTGCAATTTAAGCAAAAAAATCTCCAAAGCACTATGGGAATAAAACTAGTAAAACAGTGGTAGCTGCAGCAGCAGCAGGAGTTGCAGTGGCAAATAAAAACTAAAACTACCAAAAACTAAATTTTCATTTTAATTTGTTACCCCAAAAATAACAACAAAAACAACCTAAACTGTTAAAAATTATTGTTTTAATGAACTTTTGCGAGTAAAATTTGTTTTGTGTAAGTGGCGTTTGTAAAAACCAACACGAAAATTGCCTTAAGCGGAAAAAATGCGTTAAAGAAGAAAATAAAATTTTTTTATGTTGTTGTTATTTTGCTGGCAAAAAACAAGTAAAAAGGATATTTGGGGGTTCCACAATAAAACTCAATAAATTGTTCTTTTTATTTACACACATTAAAAAATAAGAATAATAATAAAATATCAACAAATATATGTTCACATACATACACATACACATATGTAAGTAAAATCTCTACTTGCACATAAATATTTTTTTATTTCTTTGCAGTTGGTTTTTATTATAAAAGTAAAAGTTTTTATATTAAAAATTTACTTTTTTTTTAACATTTTACTTCATTTCAATTTTGTTGGCTTCTAATGTGAGAGGCGTTTCATTTGATTGCAAATAAAAGTCAATATCCTTTTAACTGTCGAACAAAAAATTCAAATTCTGGGTAGATTAACGTAAGTTTCATTTTGCATGTAGAGCGCAGTGAAAAAAAAGAAGTAAAAAATATTGTAATGCAAAAACTTCAGCAATTAAAAATGTATTTTCGTGTTAAAAAACAAAGAAAAAAATTGGGAAAACAAACAATAAAAAATTGCCAAACTTTACAGTGGGCATTAAATAAAATAATGGAGACAAAAGAAATTGATGTTTATAAAAAATATATGTATATTGGTGAATTATTATTTTAAAAAAGAAAACCTTTTTCAAACTTTTGACAGTTGTGGAAGATCTATTGAAGATGGTAACACCAATTTGAAAAAAAATATTTTTTTATATATAACTTAAACAACATTATAAACTTGTTCACTTTATTTTGATTTATTAAGTAGGAAAATAGATGTAAGAAACATTTGGCCCTGAAATTTTCTTAGACAGGAACTTTATTTTTCATTAGAAAAAACTAAGACTTTACCTACATTTAAACTTAAAAATATGAACTAAAAGTTATGATTTTCTACCAACATGTGAAAACTTTATTTTCGTTGGTATCGTTTTGCTATTTAAATACAACCCATCGCTAATTTAACAAAATCGTTGATAATTAGTTTAAATGAAAGGAGGGCAACACTTATTTAAAGTCCCTTATTATTTTTTTTAAATATTCAACACAGGTTTTAAGAACATTCACTTTTCCTATTTTTTCTTTGTTCAATACTTTTTCCTTTGTTCTCTGGTATTTAAGTTTATGTGATTTTTGCAACTCTCCTTTGTTAACCACTTTTAATCCATTTTTATCTTCTTTTTTTTTCTAAATACTATTTGGTGAATAACCGCAGGTTGGTTTACACAACGATTTTCTGTACATGTGGTTAAAAGTTATCTTCATTTAATACAATATTTGTTTTGCAAAAAATAGTTTTTTTTCTAAATATCTGCTATGATTTGTGCTGACTAAAAATGTCATTAATTGCAAAGATAAACAATTTAACACTTTTAAGCACAACTGAGCATTAAAGGGTTAATAGAACAGAGAACAAATAAAAGGAAAAATTAAATATTGCTTAAAATAATTGTATGAAACTGTTGCTTTATTTTTAGAATATCGGCTTTAAAATCAAAATTATTATTCCAATACCGTTGGAATAATCGTTTTCCTAACTTCTGATTAAATGTCTAATATCTATATGGACTATAAAAATTCGATTACCAAAAGGAGAAATCACCTTTCGAGGTTTTATAAAGTCAATTCGTGCGGCACCTGATTCCTTTATTATTGGATAAATTCAGAAACCTTTTAATGTCAACAATATGTTGTTTTACCCACTTTCCATGATTTGAAACGAGTCCTGATTGGACAAAACTTTAAATTCTTTATCTTCTATTTTTTCAGTTAGCCAAGACCGTCCTTATCATACACCTCGAAATTATTACTATTAAATAGTCTAAAATACTTGCTGAAGGTTGCCTTAGCTAAGGCGTGATCCCAATGAACTCTTGCCACCCAACGATAGCATTCCGCGCAGGCTTAAAAATTACAATAATAATCAAGTAAAACTTCCTGCATATGATCCTTTTTTTTTAGTAAGAAACCATTAATTTTTAAAAATATATTGGAAACATGGACCATGGAAAAAAATACTATAAAATTATTTTAATATAAATGATAGGAGTTAATGCACTTATCCAATAAAGCAAATTTATTCCATTAAAATTCAATTTTAATTTCTTACTTTTTGCTAAAAAAAAAAATTAATTCGTAAGTGTTGTTTTTCCTTTGGTACTTAATTTTTAAAATTGTTTAAATGTGTTTTCTCAAAACCATGCCATACAATCATCATATGTAAATATTTTAAATTTGAAGTACTGTAATTTACAAATTCAATTTGAAATACCTGTTAATTTTTCAATCGCACCAAACAATCAATATACACAAACATTTTTTTTTTCATTTTCATTTTTTACAAATTCGTTGAAACTTCATTCAACAATCAAACAACCAATTGCATTTACTAACACCATCGCAATATTCCAGTTTCCCTAAAATAGAAACGTTATACGAAAGAAACTTAAACAAGGCCTATAAAAAGGTTGCACCAAAAAAATATAACAAACTTCCTCCGCCAACCAAAAAAAACTACCATCGATTCACCGTCATTATCATCATTATCTTCAACATCATCATCACCATCAATTGTAATGGCAATAGCTCCATCTAATAATGTTCTTTGGAGTGAGGAAATTTGCAAATAGTTTTATTCATTTCATTTTGTTCACTCCCTTAATACAATTTTTGTTTTTCTCTATTTTATTTTTAATACGGTTGTAATTTATTCTGCGGCTAAAACTTTAATTGAGTTTTAAACCATTTCTGCATTTTTTCGATTTTGTTTTGGTTTTTTTTTTTCTTGTTACGAATTAAACACAAATGTTGGTAGAAATTCAATGGTAAAAAACTAGTATGTTTTGTACAGTAGAAGCTTGTGCTGAGAAACAGAAGAGAAATTAGGCAGTGCGAGAGGCAAATAAATGAGAACAGCACCGTGGGATAATTTTGTTTTTACTTCTATTCTATTTATATATATATTAGTTCCTTTAAACTCCTATAAGGAGCATAGGGCCAAAAAAGACCCCTGTGAAAGACCCCGTCCCCCATTCTATTTAAGGAACTAAAAAAAGTGTTTAAGAATTTCATTTAATTTTTGTTTTAAAACGATATTTTCTTTCGAATAAATATATTTCAAACAAATACAAAAAGTTTAAATTTGTTTTTGTTTGAAATACTTATATTTATTCGAAAGAAAATATCGTTCCAATTTGTTGGCCAGTCAGTAAATAAACTTAAAGATTGAAGTAATAGAAAACTGTTGGTAAATTTTAGTATTTAAGAGAAAAATGTTTACGTAAATATTTCTTTATAAAAATTTATTTATAAATGCCATTTTTATAAAAAAAAATTCATCTTTAGAAAAGGTTTTTTTAATTATCTTTTTTTTCATTTTTTTTTTTTTTGCAGTGGCTAATTTCTATATAATTTCGCTTAGTATTTTGAAAGTTAAGAACATATATGAAACACAAATTGCAAGAACTTGTTGTGAAAACTGAAGATGCATCCAACAGATTAAACAAAACTGAAGATTAAACAAAGTCAAACATTCCAAGGGGCAAATGAGCTTTATATTTCGATCATCGGTATTTCTTAGCTTTGTTTTTTTAGTTGTCAATGTTTAGTTATAAGCAAATGAGTTGCATCGCCAGAAAGACGACATTGTGTTCTAAAATTCTTGCTCAGTTGCTGATTTTGCATTGAAAACTGGCCTCTATAATGACCAGTAATATGTAAGCAAATAATACTTTGAGAATAACCTGGTTAATCTACAACCTATTTCATCCCATTTTCTGCTATTGCTATTTTTATTTAAGAGATTAAACTATTTTGCCTTTAAACTGGTCTTTAAATTTTCTTCTGATCCATTTCGAGGTTCCCTACTTTTTTTAAGAAAAAAAACACAGAAAATTAAAATTGAATGGGGAATGTTTATTATCATTTGAAAGAACATTCTTTGGCATTTATTTTTTGACGATTATGTCTATCAAATGCTGGCCGTTGCTACGTCGCAGATGGTCCATCCGTTGAGTCCAATTTTCGATGACTCGTTCGAGCATTGCGACTGGTAACTGGCGAATGATACGCGTAATGTTTTCCTCCAAGGCCTAAATCGAAGCGGGTTTGTCCGCATAAACTTAAGAACTTAAGAATTTACATATCCCCACAGGAAAAATTCTAACGGTGTGATATCACACGATCTTGGTGGCCAATCGACCGGCCCAAAACGTAAAATTATGCGCTCACCGAAGTGTTTTCTCAATAAATCTATTGATTGATGCGATGTGTGGGAAGTGGCGCTGTCTTGCTGAGACCAAATTTCACCGAGATCACGAGCTTCAATTTCAGGCATCAAATAGTCGGTTATCATGCCACGATAACGGTCGCCATTGACGTTTACGTTCGCACCG
>NDXZ01062071.1:499-18966 GCA_003055125.1 Paykullia maculata | reverse complement strand
TACACAAAAAAATATCTTTTTTTAAACACATCGATCAAACATACAGCCAAATAAGTTTAATGAATTGAAATATGAATTTTTTTTTAACGTATATAAAAAAACACACATCTAATGGCTCTATGAAAACAAATTATACAAGTTAGAGCGCTATATTTGGCTATACCAAATCTTATATACCCTTCACTGCGTGTATTTCGTTAAAAAATTTTTTTTTTGCTGATATCTCGTTAATGTCGGATTTTGGTGATTTTCAATAGCAAGAATCTCGGGAAAATATCTGATCGTTTAATGCCAATAACGTGTCCATACGACATCGGGGGGCTGAGAAAAGTTGATTTCAACAGACGGAAATGGCTAAATCGACTTTCCTATATTCAAATATATATACTTTATGGGGTCGCAAATTAATATTGTAGAAATTACAAACGAAATGACAAACTTCTTTACCTGTGGTGAAGGGTATAAAAATATATTTTGTTTTATAATCTTTATAGTATCGATGAAATGCAAAAGTTTTCTTAATTTATCACAGTTTAATTTGAATTACGAAAAGCCTGGGGGCTAATTCTGGCATTCGATAGTGATCGAAATTTAACAATTCCAACTGGAATCCAATTGGAATTCCTATACCTAATGCAAAGAAAACTCTCACGTTCGAGTAAAACTCGATCGCTATCGACTGACGGAATTAGGCCCCTGACCGCAGTTTAAAAAAGATTATCAGATTTTTCATTCAAATTTTAACTCAACTAACCAAGCAGAGTAACAAAGATAATTTATTTGCTGTAGTGTAACAGGCAAAAGCCTCTGGCGGGAATCGAAACCGCAAAACCAACTCTAGGAGTTTACCACACTACTGACCAGTTTACTACAATAGAAATATTCCAGCGATCGAAGTTTAGAGTCTTACTCAATATGTAGATCTACTTAAGAAGATACAATTTTGTTATACTTTTTTATATAATTCTTAGGGCTGGAGCTTTTCAATTTGTGGAATTGACGTCAGACAGTGTTTTGCCTTTACCCTATCAAATACAAATAATCAAAAAAGATTATGGCATAATATGTTGGCGTTATCCACAGCCTAGAAAAATGTGTAAAATTCATATCTATCCGGTGCCAATGGCCGTAAGTCACTTGAAATTAATTGTCAAATAAAAATGGATTTTGATTGTTAATGATTCTTCTTCTATTTTGTAGGTGACAAATCCCATACACATAAAATGCCGCATGGAATACTTTAGTGAAGTCCATGAATGTTTCTTACACTATTGTGATTTTTGGCTGTCGGAAACAAAGTCCAAAAGCATCAAATTGTCAGAGCGTGAAATCTGCGCCACCATTTGGCGTGTAGTTATATTGCAATCTTTGGTTTCGGTAAATGGTGAATGTTTCGATACCAGCGAAGAGGATGAAGAATTGCATTCAATATCCAGCATGAAGATAGAAGAAGTACTGGGTAAGGGACGTAAAGATGCTGATTTTATATTGCATCCCAGAGTATTGGTGGGTTGTATGCGTGTTGATACCACCTTTCAATCGAATAGTGTGCCCAAGGTGCAATTATTAGTTAGTTGTAATTTGCTTAAGGTTAAACTACTCAATCAACCGAACGAAAGTTCTGACTTGCCACCTTTGATTAAAAAATTCCATTTGGCCAAAAGCACACATATCTCACAAGCCTTTTTGGAATTCATTTTGAGAAATATTAAAATTCATGCAGCCTTTTACGATAAACAAAAATTCAATCTAAATTTAGCTCTAAACACGCACATAAAATGTTTAGACTATGGTTTCCTCAATATGATGCCACTAATGGAGGAGACCGCTGTACAGGCCTACAGTGAAATTGATAGAAAGAAAAACGCTCTCATTGCCAATTTCGTATTAGATCGTTTACAATTTCATATTGGTCCAGCCGTAATACACACTCTGCTCTCGTCGACAAATCATTGGTTGGAGTGTTTGGATTTGGATGAACGTCGCGTACGTTATGCCTTAATACCCAAGTGTATAGTAGTTAATCGTACCATGATCTGCTTGGCTTTTGGTCAAACTGGCACTAACGAACGCATAGAATTAAAACCCAAAGAATGTTATTTATATTCTTTCCGCAGCGACTACCACAATCAGGAGCTGACATTTTATATATCAGATGAAGGAACAAATACAGTTGATACGTCGCTATCGCTGCACATACCCTTTAAATTTAACAGTCAACATATGGAGCAGTTCTTACGTATTGGCAATAAAGTTATAACCGTTAAATCACGAAAATTATCCGGTTCACAGATACTTGTTTTAATCAAGGGTCAAATTGAGTTAATGTCGATGGTATCGCATAACTTACGTCTAGAATTTCGCCGTGAGGGTAAAGCGGATAAAGTGAACAATAAATCTTTGGAGTATATTATCGAGAAACAGGGACGTAACTCATTTTATCACAATGTGGAGCAGACCTCAAATATAAGTATGAGGTGAGTTTTGTTTTGTGGTTTATATTTTTTTTATCTATAGGAGGTATACTGAAGCAGACCACTATGATTATGAGTCCCATTTCGACCTGCTTCGTCACCCAGTGATATTCTGACCACCGACTGGTTTGGACGGGTGTCAGACTATCACCGCGTCTTTGCTGCTTTGCTATTGCTATGTAAGACTGTCGACTGATAGTTGTCAACCTTCTTCCTCATCATGGAGTCTTTTGTAATTGTCAGCATTAGCTTGAGGCTGAGGTTCCCCATTTCGCCCACTTCAAGTGTGTGCCTGCCTGTGATCCTCAGTCTAATGCTGGCCAGGGCTGGACATTCACATACAACATGCGTTTCTTTGTGGTTAATCTGCTAATTTTCTATAATGGGTTTGATGCTGTTATCTCTCTTTTACTTTATTTAGACTTAGATTAGCTGACAACCAAATAACAGCCCGTACAGGTGATATACCGTTGCGTACAAATAAGAAACTGCCCTGGTTAGTTAAAGGTAAATTGATTTTAAATAAGACATACGACTTTCATTTATGTATATGTATATTTCATTTAATGTTAACCTACTTTAGTGCCCATCAACAGTGATGAATACATTAGCTTCTGGGTAAGAGTGCTGCGTGAAGACATTGGCGATTTATCAACTGACAGTTTCCATCCACAAAAGCTACTTATAACAATATGGCCCATATTTGAAGTATCATCCATGTTAAGTTGTGCCATACAGGCCAAGGAGGGGCCGACGGGAAAAGAAGCGGAAATACATTTACCGGGCCAAGGTTCTAGAAGCATATTAGATGTGCCAGCCACACATCTTACCGAGCATCGTTTAGCTTTCATTTATAGTTTTCCATTGGGATCAGCCTCGTCAGATAATTATACATTAAAATTAAAGTCCTTAGACTGGCAAAAGTTCTTTTGGTACGACGAAGAAAAATGGGATATAGAAAATACCATAAGCATGCTGGCCAAACCAGTGGCAAGAAATTGGCCTCTAAGCGATGAAGAAGAGTTGAGGATAAAGAGGAATTCAGTGTCAAATAATAAGGTCGATGTCATCTACAATACAAGAGTAACAAGGGAATTTGCTTGTACGCTTAATTTGGAAGTGGCGCCCTGGGGTATGTTTGTAAATGCCACCGGCCTGCAAATACGCATCTGTGAGTTAGGTGAGCAACCCAAAGAGCTCACTGTTGATGCCAATAGTTTGGAAATGTTGTTTAACATCTCCCAGGGATTCAGTATAGGCATAAGTTATAGTTCAAACTGGATACAGTCATTGCCCATATATTTGGAAGATGGCATTGTAACAAAAAGTAAACACTACTATACACTCGCCGAAGGTGAATACACCAATATTGTGATCTTGAGAGGCGGCGAAGTAATTAAATTCATTTTAACCATGACCATTGAAAATAATCGTAAAATGTTTAAATTATCTTCCAAATTTGCCGTAATAAATCATACCAAAAATCGTTTATGTTTGCTGCCATTCGCAATGGATCATAAGGAGAATATAGTGCGGAAACATGTAGAAAAATTAGATAAAACCGCAACTAAGACAGTCTTGAGAGCAACAGCCTTAAAAGAGAATAGTATAGGCATTTCGCTAAGTCAATTTTATGATGTAAATGCTAAAAGTGCAGAACGTTCCGTGGATTCCGCATTTATTTACTTTGTTGTGATTAAACACTGTGTTGATACCGATATTTCCATACCCATTCCCCTAACATTACCATTTAATCGCAAATGTTTAAGTATACAAAATGGTAGTGAATCTATAGCTCTAACGGTGTCTCTAATAGAACATAAAAACGTGTATTATTTAACCATATTTGAAGATGTGGCACCAGCTATTTTAATTAATAATCAAACCTTTTGTCCCTTTATAATTGCCCAAACGCATGCAAGTGAATCTTGTAATGTATCATCGACCCTCCCGGAATATGATGGTAAACATTTGGAATGGTATCATGTCATACCGAAACAAAGTAAATCGTATTATACACCACCCGAGTGTTATCTGCATTTTCCCGATGTTGAGTCAACTTTGTGCAATATCACTTTGGCTCTGTTTAATGGTAGGTTTTTGCAAGCAAACATTTTTTGACTTTGTTTGTTGTTGTTCTAATAAATATTATTTTGCTTTTAGATGTGCCGACGAAGAAATCTTTAAAATGGTCAAAAGCTATAAGTTTGGATAAGACCTGGCAGAAGTTCTTGCACATACCAGGTCATGGTGATGTTAAGGTTATAATCTGTGATAAACATCGTGTTGTTAGGCTAAATATTTTTTATATTTCAAAGGTATGTTGTTGTTATTGTTTTACAAAATTACAAATTAGAATTAGACTTTGTGGGGTTCAAAATCGATGTTTTTTTGTTGTTAAAACACATTTGTTTATAACACACAGTGGTTTCAATGACAAGTTTAGCGCGAAAAAAAGTTGTTTTTCTGATGATACAAAAATGAAAATTGTTCATAGTTTTTTTAACGACAAATACCCGACGTGCATAACGGTATACAATTTGTTTGTATATTTGCAATATTATTACTGCAGTATGGCTTTAAACACAAATAATTGCTTTATTTTGTTCTTAATAAAAAACCAGTCGATTATTTTAGTGTTCTTTTGAAAGCTTGTAAAATAAAGGGAAAACAATTTTCATTAATATTTGTTGGTTTTATTTTTACAGATAAGAGATGTGTATATCTAAAATCTTGATGTGCCGTTGATTAAAACCATAAACAGCTGATTTTGCGTTCCCACTACAAGTTTATTTGAATCAGATTTTATCTCATAGTTTGTCCAATAAATTTATTGACAATAAAATAAATTTCTTGTAGAAATAAGTGTATTTACTGCAGTACTTTTATATATTTCTGTTACAATATTTACTTGACCAACTGTATAACAGCTGTTTTTGTTTGTATAAAAAACAAAGAAATTTTGAAAATACGCTCCCAAATGGAAATTATTTTGTTTTTCTGTACATGAATATTTTAAAATTATGGCTAATGGAATCTCGAAATGCTTTTTCCTATACTGCGTCGACAAGCTTCTTTTTCTATTGCAATTTTTTTGGAACTGTTGCTACTGCATCCATTGTTTAAAAAATTTCAATTATTTACTTTTTTATTTTTGTTGAGTGCCATCTATTGTTATTATCTGTTTTTAGTACACTAAAACTATTTTTAGTTCACCAAAATAAAGGTTGTATTTCATAAAATCAACTTAAAACCAAAACAAAAAAAGGTTTTAAGATGTTTTTAACGAAATTATTTTGTATGGTAAAACCAGGTTTTTATATTAGTTATAACGATAAAACTAATTTTTTGGATATGGAAATGGATAGTGGCACATCCACTCAATCGAATTAGAAAATTTTTAGCGTGAAATCGTGCCATACCATGTCCTTTGTTCGTACAAAATTGTATGCTTCTAAGTACTTCTAAAAAGAAGTTATGACTCTTTTCGTGCTTAATTTGTAATTGGAATCACTGTGTAATATCGACACACATACATATGTACATATGCATATATGTTTTTATGTGTGTATGTACTAACATAGACCCGGTCTGCTTCGCTACCCCAAACTATTTACTCAAAGGGGAAATATCTACCACGTAAATTTTATTCCAAACGGACCAGTTTTTGACTAATTAACACTTTTCCGTTTTTATCCCGATACGTTTGAGTTTCCAAAAAGTACCGAAAATATGTTCATATTTTTTAAAGAAGTGAGGAACATAGCTTAAATTATGTCTCTATGTTTATAATTTAGTAGTAATAAGGGCAGCAAAAAGTACCAAAACATAATTTTTACCCGTTTTTATCAACAAGGCTCCTAAATTTCAGAAAAGTACCAGACACCTGTCTACTTATTTTTTTAACAGAACTTAATGCGTTTATTTTGTTTGTATCTTGTTTAGTTTAGCAGATATATGGTTATCGATTTTCCCTTTTTTACCCTATAAAACAGGAGAGTAACCCACAGTCCGAGGTACATGTCTGTGCTGATAATTCAAACATCATTCCCCTACGTTGTCAACCGTTAAAAATATTAATTTGAGTGCTTTATTATATTCCATACGAAAATTGCAGATTTGTAGCCGTTTACAAGTTGTTAGGATTGAAATTGGGACATAAAAAAGAACATTTTTATTAATAATAAAAAATTAATTGAAAAATTTTTGATAAAAAAAAATTTAAAAAATTTTCTACAAATAAAGACCAACTAATGAACTTTTCTATAAACTGTTGTTTTTTATCGAATTTTGTTTTAGCAAATGGAATTTTCTGTTAAGGATTTACGGTCGCGTCTCTCCACCACCAAGCCTTATAAGATGATACCAAAAGATCAACAAGTCTGCAAACAAAGTTGCTCTACAACTTCTTCTTCGCTACCAGCAACTCGAATTTTCCAAGAAACCTCCCCGCAATCAAACAACGGAGTTTGTAAACATTTTCGCAACGAACCTGACATGTTAGGAAACGATTTTAAAATAAGATTCTTTATTAAAGAAATAACTTTAGGTCTACACATCGATAATGCCACACATCAATATATGAAATGTGAAGTGGTCGCTTTATATGCCGATGACTTGCTAATAGCCTACAATGATAACGAAGAGGAGCGTAGCGTGAATATCGTGATACCGAATTTACAAATCGACAACCAGCTTTTCTCTACTGGAAAATATGATTTTCCAGTGATCTTATGTGCCGAAGAGTTGTATGAGAAAAATAATTTTATACCCGAATCATATTATTTGGAAACTTACTATAAACTTTTAAAAGAGAGAAGCATAATGATAAATGTTAAACTGAAATTGTTTGAAGATGAGCTCAAAATTAATTCTTTTAATTGCGAATTAGGACCTATAAGAGCGTACATAGAAGATGCCTATATAACAGATTTTCTGGACGCCCTCGTAGAATGTGATCCCTCGAATTGTGCTTATAGGCCAAAGTTGGAATATGAACGTAAACTTTTATCGGAAAATCAAATAAGTATACCCAGAGATGTGGTGATTCAGGCCATTTATGCAGCAGAACCTTTACATTTAAGATCTTTTTGCATACAATCCATGAGTGTTTTGTTATCAGTACACACTTCTGTGCGTCTTTATATCGCCTTGGATCACTCGCCTTTATCGTTTTCCTCTTACGAGCGCTCTCATTTATTGACTGTACCTTTGAAGTTTGGCCAATCCCTCGGTATGCACTATTTGTCAGGTGCTATATTTGGCGCTGGTTGGGTGGTGGGTTCATTGGAGATTTTAGGCAGTCCCAGTGGTTTAGCTCGTTCTGTCACTACCGGCCTTAAGGATTTTGTATCGCTACCAGTTCAGGGTCTGTTTCGTGGACCCTGGGGTTTCATAGTGGGCATTACCCAGGGTTCAGCTTCATTGTTAAAGAACGTTACTGCTGGCACAGTAAATTCCGTAACAAAACTGGCTGCCTCAGTGGCTAGAAATTTGGATCGTTTGAGTTTAGATGAAGAACATATCGAAAGAACTGAAGCTTTAAGACGCTGCAGACCACAGGGTTTCACCGAAAGCTTCTCGCAAGGCATGACTGGTTTGGGCATAAGTATTTTGGGAGCTGTAGGGGGCTTAGCGCATCACACCCTTGAGGCCCGCTCACCAGTCGAGGTGTTTACCGGCATTAGCAAAGGTTTAGTGGGGGCCTTTACAAAACCCATTAGTGGTGCTGCCGAATTATTGGCTCTAGCTGGTCAAGGCATGTTACAAACTGTAGGCTATAATGCCATGCCCAAACAACGCTGTCCATCTACTTGTCGCAATTTAGCTATAGAACCATCAGGCTACCGTATATGGAAGCTATTGCCGTTAGAATTGTCGTCAGATCAAATATTATTTTATCATGAAATCACTTTATTGGTAGAGAATCAACTAAAGCGTGCCTACGTTTTTCTAACATCAGCAGTATTTGCCATTATCGAGGCTGAATGGGATAATTTGCAATTTGCTTTTCCAGTCGATAAAGTGGAGGTAACAGGCGACAATCAGGATAAGACCTTGTACTATGTACATTTGAAGCGTGAAAGCGAGGACCTAGAAGAGGTAAGTTGTGTGTGATTTTAATAATAAAACATTTAAATTTGGGAATTTCGCTATAAATTAGAAATTTATTAAATTTTTTTTATTTTTTATAAATAGAGATTAAACTTTAATTTTCTACATGTGTATAAAATATTTTAATAAAAAATTGTTTTAAAAAAATTTCCATAAACTGAGATGCTTTCGAGAGCTTTCTTCAAATAGAACTATTTTCTTTAATAATTCATAAATTTGATTAAATTGAGAATCTGCAAATAACGAATATTTTTAAGGCTACTATTTTCCAAAATTTATATTACAAGTAACTGGGATTTCTCCCTTAACTGTTTTATACTTTTTGGTGAGTGAGAACGAAATTCACCAGCTGATAAGATCTTTCTTTTAAAAGCTTTTGTGCTTTTGTCTACCATCTTTATATTGCATTAAAGCAAGATGTAGTGAATATGCAATTTTATTTCAATATGTTCCCCTCCGATGGATAAGCATGAAAGCAAAGACAAGAACGTGGTTAGAGAAAAGGATAAATTAAGATCTTATCAGCTGGTGAATTTTGTTCTCACTCACCAAAAAGTATAAAGTAGTTAAGGGAGAAATCCCAGTTACTAATAATATAGAAATTGTGAGTTAAAAATATAATATTTACATACAACAGCAGTTGTACCGATCAAAGAGTGCTGAAGATGAAACCGAAGCTGGTTTGAAAAATGCATTACACTCGGCTAGTATCGTACTCGATTTTTCATAATATTCTTAATAAACACATAAACTAAAGCCTAACAAATGATATTAATTAAACAGTTAAATTAAAAAAACTTTAAAATTTTTTTCTAAAAGTCGTAAATTTATGGAAGTTTGCTTTAATATATTAGTGGGTTTTCGTTTAATCGCTTAAATGCCTCCCATTCCTCTTAAACTTTTCATATTTTATGAAAGTTTAAAATTTAGAAGGTATATGGGGCATTTAAGCGATTAAAAGAATACCTCTATTAAGATTTTTTTTTAATAAATTATATTTTACAAATTTTCTGAAAAAAAAGTAATTTTTCGTTACTCTTTTTATTTTTTACATAATTTCCAGGATTCCAGCTACACTAATGAACGTATTATGAACTTTCTGCACACGTCATCCATTAAAATGACTTCCGATTCTCTTTTTGATTTATTACAAACCGGCGGATCTCACAAATCGGGTGGTTTTCGGCGACAGCAGACCTTAGATTGGTCTTTCTATATAAGTGAATACTTGGGTGAACACATTGTGCGTTATTCGAAGATATTAAATTCGAAAATCATTAATAAATAAGTAAGTTTAAGTTGTTTCATCGTATGTATATCCCTTGAAAAAAAACCTAAAGGTTCAACCTATAAGTTCCATTAAAATTGTGATGTGGTATTTGCTTAATATTTTTTACATAATTTTTCGGTAATAATTTAATAAATAAAAAAAAAAATTCGCAAAAAAGACTATATTTTATGCATATGAAGCAGTTTAATGTTGTTTGTATGTAAATAAATTTGTATACCATAAATAATAATAATAAAAATATGTAATAATAATAATGTTGAATCATACATTTTTCTAAAAATATTTTCACAATCTTGTTCTCAATAAAAAATTTTAACATTTAAACGCAAATCAATATTTGTGTTTGAAAAATGGGTAAGTTTATTCAAATTGTAACAAGACTATGTAGGTTAACTACAGTTCATTATAAAAATTAAAGAGAAACTAAAGAGTGTATCGCCTGTCCCCTCGATAAAACTTATAAACAAATGTTTTTTCGAATATGAGATTGATTATTAGTTACAAACATTGTGAAGTACTTCTATTGAATGAAAAGTAACTTAAAATGTTTAGGGCCGTTTTCATGATTTTCCCATAAAGTGCGATATAACTAAAGGTAAGTGAACAATAAAGTTTCATTTGATTAGCACAACTTCGATTTATAATAAATTTTTTAATTTTTAAATTATAGCAATATTAATTTCTGTTTACTCCAGATTACAACCTTTTACATAAAAAGTGGCAGGTTTGAATAGATGAAAAGAAAAAAGTGACACCTTTATATAGTACAGACAACCTTAATTTAGCAAATCTTACGTCAAAAGTTAAAGGTCGCACAATCCTAACTTTAGCATAAAAATTACTTTTAGCTTAAAGTTTACGTATGATAAACAAAAAATGCTTTATCTGACCCATAATATCCTACCTTTTACTATCGGTAAGTCGTGAAAACAGGCCTTAGAATGATAAACATTAACAATTATTTACGCTCAGATGGAAGAAAGATATATTAAGAATAAATTTAAGCGAAAATTTAGCTTCTTTTAAATTCTAATTTCTAAAATATTCCTCAACTTGGTCGTTGGTAACCGCGGAATTAAATTTTTCTTACTTTTGCTTTCATCTTTACATATATCTTAATCAAGAAAGTTATAGTCGGCGAAGCTCAACTATATAAAACCATACTATAGTTAAAATTTGAATATGATATTTTTTATTGCTTTGTAATGGAAGCTGGAGCCATTTATAGGTACGGTCTGTAGGTTATCCAAAAGCTGCAAAATATTGATTTTTGTGTGAAAATTAAATGGAGAAAAAAATTTTTGTTTTATTTTGTTTACCAAAACAGTTGGCAGCAATAATTTTGACATTGTTAAGGTATTTTTGCTTTTGTTTTTTGTTTTGTTATATTTTTAAATCTACCTTGGGATGTCGTCTATCAATGAGTTGAAGTACTAACATGGCTTCTTTTGCGTGAAGTTTTCACATGGGAAGATGTTGAACTTAGTTTAATTATTATTATGGAAAAAAATAAATTAATACTGTATATTTTAATGCTCTAGCTCTTGGTAAAAATTACACATCTTTAGAAAAATTAAAAAAAGGAATCAGAATAATAAGTCCGCAGAAAAGCGATATGTAGCAAATTTTATACATTTTAAAGAATTGATTAAATATTCCAATCGAAATGGTATTTTCTGTTTTAAATAATATTTGTTCTACCGAATAAAAGCCCAAATGAAAATAGAGACCATTTAGGCCATTTTAATAAAATAAATTAAAATATTATTTAAATTGTATAGAATTTAAGAAATATTTAAAAGAAAATGAAAATTTATTCATCTGAAAATATAAAACGTAGTTGTTGTTTTTTTTTTGTAATATGTAAATATGTATGTGTGTGTAAATTTTGTATGTTAAAAATTTTACTGTTATGTTCTTTTTTGCAGATTTTGTTAATCTCTTTTTTTTGTACAACGTGTTTTTGTTTTTAAAAGAAATCAGTGTATTTAAATGAGGTTTTATTTGTTTGTTTGTACAAGAAAAATTTGAAACAAAAGTTCATTTTTACTTTTTCTGTATTTTGATTAATAAAATATGGTCACCGTATTTATAGGCCAAGTGCTATAAAAGCTTTTTTGCTTTTAGTTGTTATTTAAATTCGCGTATTTGATAGCGAGTTATCAACATTTAAGTCAAATTGCAAATATGTATTAGGGATAGAAAAATCATGGTCCCATTAACACTAAAAGGCGTTATGTACAACAAAGTCTTTAAAACATATCGAAAATTGCAACTAATAGTTTGATAACAAAGTTAACAACCTTAAAGAACGGACGGAAATTGCTTATTCGACTCGAAAAGTAAGTCTACGTCGGTTGATATACTAAAAGTAAAGACGTTTTTAATTTTTTTGCAATAAAAGTAGATTTTTATACAAACTTTAAAATATTAAATTTACCAGCTTCCAAATTAAGACGAAAAATTAAAAACAATTTTTAAATTAAATGATTAAATTAAAGAAAACTTCAAAAGAGCAAAGCCATAAAAAGTGAAAGTAATTTTTTAACAGCTTTTATCAGGTCAGTACAGAGCTGGCAAATTTGTTAAATCATTTCGAAGGATAAAGAAAGGATAGCAGTAACAAAGGAATAAATTCAATTTGTTATGGCGAAAGATGGCTCAAAAGGAAATGTTTTCTTTTTATTTTATAAAAATTCATACTTCAAAGCAAAAATACTACAGTAAGGAAAAATCTTAACATGTATGTACATACATGCATAAGTACATACATTTGTTGTGTGTTGAAAGCAAGGACAAGTTATTAAAAAAAAGTTTAAACACCAAAAAAAGCAACTTAAATTGAATACAGTTATGGGTTGATTTAAAAAACTACCAGCATGCACTTATTGTGAACTTTAGTAACTTTACACATATTAATGTGTGGATATGATCAGTGTTTCTAAGACAGCCTTAATGCAAGGGTCGGTGCCGTATCAAAATCTAGAAAAGGCATTATGTGTTTGTGTTAAAATTTAAATTCGAAATCTTTGGCCGAATTAAAAAAAATAGAAATCATTTTTCATTATTACATGTTCATAATAATATTCAATTATTGTTCTGGTATATTATTAGGTTTGAGTTGAAGAGAAGCTCTATATTAAAAAAAGGCTATTTAGAACAAGCAAAATCAAAGAAAATTTGGCGGCGGCCTAAACAAAGAATACAAATTTTCTGCGACAAATTTTTTGCTATTGGCAAACGAGTGTTGAAGGCGTAAAGGAAGTTCAAGTGTTTGGGTTTCAAAAAATATGTGCAAACGAAATGCTGAAGAATTATGATATTGCTATAAACGACGATGACGCATCGGCAAACTTAAATATAAAGCAGCCTTGAATTTGCATTTTTCTCCAATAAGTTTTTGTTTTCTTCTTATAACATGTTCGGAGTAAAATACTATGCGTTTCATTGAATTTCACTTTATTTATAAAATTTTAAAAATACGCGTCAAAAACAAAATCACATCAATTCACAATAGATTATTATTTTATTCCCTAACAATTGGCGATGCCAAATTATTGTTCATGGGAATAAAAAAATCATTCCCTAGAACTTATTCCTTTGAGATACGTGATAGGGGTGATTATAAGCAAAGTGCGAACCTTTTTTCATTTTGGTGCTAAAACTCTTCTTTTTGATTTTAATAGGAGCCTAAACATTTCATTGGAATCCCCTGCGAAACACATCGTAGTGTTGCTATAATTTAAGTTTAATTTTTTTTTCAAAGGAGAATTTTATTTTATTTACATATATGTACCTGCATATGTATTTGCTACTTTACTTTAAAAAAAGAAAACCAATGAAAATGCCATTGAATAATGTTGGTGAATGTAGCGAGTAGTATTTTATTTATTCCATTGAATTTTATTATATATTGCACGTGCAAGTTTGTAGTCGAGTGTTTGTGTGCGTATTACATTTCCGTTTCCCTTTCATTGCACATAATAAAGCTGCATTCCATTAAGTTGCCTTTTACACACACACAACCCACATGCATAAACAAGTTCGATTTCTTTATTACACACAAACATACACATATGAACAATATTAGAGGGGTCCTGTTTTTTGAGATCTAGAGAAAATAGTTTAAATTTTATAAAACTTATTCAAAAAGAGCTAACTGATGGGAAAACGATGAGCATGATAAATCAAAAGACAGGCCGACCGTTTAATCTGGACACAAGTAGACATTTTTTATCATTATTTTTAAAACATAACAACTATTTGTGATCGAGAAAGAAATACAGTCTTTGTTCCTATTAAATTTGTCTTGTCTGGTTGGAATTTAAAAAAAGCCACAAACATACATATTTTATTTTAGTTTTCCATTCACAAGTAGTAAATGGAAAAATTTTAATAATACACTAATCTTTTTCCACCCTAATGTTATGTTTTTTTTATCAGAGTGTATTTGCGAGTTGGTATTTTGTGGTTACAAAAAAGATTTGTAAAGCTTTGTTTTTATACAAAATTATTCATTTAAATTAATGCAGAGTATTTACTTAAATTCTTCGTGTAAAAGTTTTTACTTTACTTTTGTAATTTGGTTTTGCGTAACATACATTTAAACGAATATACGACTTACAGTACTTAACAAATGTTTTCGTATTTGATAATAAACATTTTTAAAAAATAAAGAATTTAATTTATTTTTGAGTTGAGATTTTTTTAAATTATTTATTTTAACATAACAATACAAATATATATTTTATCTTACTTTCTTAACCAAGCAAAGTAATGCAGACTCTTTTCCGTTGTTGTGTAACATGAGAAAGTCTCTTGCAACTTTCTCAACTTAGGCACACTAGCACATTAGAAACTAGTTGATCGTGGCAACCAATTTTTTTATTTTAATTTACTATTGCTTTTATATAAACATTTTTAAAATATTTAAGAATCTTTAAGGAAAAAGAGCGAATACTTTTTCCCCAACTACTGCAATTACATTTAATTACATTTACATACATACATGTGTATGTATTTAATTTAATGGTAAAAGTTGCATTTACTTTTTCAATTATTTTGTACGCGTTATTTAGAAGCAAATACAATTAAACATTTTGTTTGCACCTGCAGACAGACATTTATTAGTATAAAAATCTATTGTCATTGTTGTTTTTGTTTCAGTTATTTAAGCAGGTTTTTAATGCTGCTGTGTTGGCGTTGTTCTGGCTTTTAAAAAGTGTACTATTGACATTTAGAGTGCAGGAAGTGCAAGTGTTTGAATGTAATGCATTTTCTTGCGTTCGTTCATTAGTTGTGTAGATCTTAGAATTATTTTAAAAGATTTTTATTACATTTTGTGGTTTAAGTTTAAGGAAATGAAATATTAGGGGAAGTTAAATGTTTGTATATTTTAGCGTCAACTGAAGACAGGAAGATCGTGACTAATTTTATAAAAAAACTAAATTGAAGCCAGTATAAATTACGTTTGTACATTGAATTTTGGTAAATGCACGATTTTTTCTTATTTATAATTAGTTACAATATAATTGTTGCAAAGGCGGTATAGATATTAATACTCAATGATAAAGAAAACTGGTTAGACATTTTTCAAAAAATTTTAAATGCTAAACTTAACTTTCCTATGATAACACATTAAAAAAAAGATGATAGAAAAATTAAACAAAATATTTGTTTATATAAAATTCAACATTTAAAGATGGCGGCAAATTCGCTTGAAATGGCAGACGAGCTAGTTTACCTGGTTAGATATACCTTGCAGTACCTTTAACGAATTAACTCTAAAAATGTAAATAGTTTTGGTGAACTGTATGTACAAAAGATTATAGTATAAAGTTATTAAGCATAAAAAGCCAATACCATGGTGTAACTACACAAGATGAATGCACTGTAAAAATACCGTTACTATTTTACTTGTCATAAACTAGTAGATTATTTAAAAACAAGTAAGAGCGCTATATTCGACTGTGCCAAATCTTATGTACCGTTCACAACATGTACTTATGCATGTGTATCTGTGTGTATATATAAACTTATGTATGTACGTACCTTTTCACATGTCCAAAAGGTATTTCAAGTTTTAGAAAACTTGATTTTTTGATTATGTTAATTTTAGTCCATATAGGGGTTTCGCCCATGTCTTTGCTGATTATGGGCGAAATAGTAAATTTTTTTGAAATTTTCCAAAAAGGCATCTCTTACACACAAATCTGATTATTTCTGTGAAAAAAAAATTGGCTTATATCCCGTTAATTGTCGAATTTGGTGATTTTCAATATCGGGGAAATCTTTGATTGTTTGATACCAGCAAGAGGTCCGCACGACATCGGGGAGCTGAGAAAAGTTGATTTCGACAGACTTACAGACGGACAGACGGACATGGCTAAATCGACTTCTCTATTTATAAGGATTCAGAATATATGTATGTACTTTTTAGGGGTCGCAAATGAATATTGTACAAATTACAAATGGAATGATAATTCTTATATATACCCTTGTCACCTGTGGTGAATAATTGAAAAGTAAGTTTTGCCGACACTAGCCGAGTAGAATGCATGTCGGCAAAACTTAATTTTCAAACTTTTTTAAAATAAGTTGTAGGGGCTACATGTACTAAAACTTTGATTGTACACAAAATGTAATTGGGTGTTTTTAAAGCTAGAAAGTAAAGTACACGCCATGCAGTAAATGTCGCTTCATGATGACGACAAAATTACGTCAGAGTCACATGCTCATGTTGCTTTTTACATTTCGTTTACTATAGGCTTTAGAAATTTAAAAAATTTAACTCAAGCCAGAATAAAATTAAAAATAATTGTTTTAAAACAAATAAAAGTTCATCAAAAAAACATTTGTAAAAAAATTCTATTGTAAACACACGGCACGGTGCAAAACAATCATATCATGACTGGTTATATCAACAGTCTGTTGAATACTAACCAGACTAAGAGTAATGGTTGAAACAAAAAGATTGTTAAAAACAATCAACTGCTTTCATGCGATCTAACTGATAGCTAGAGCAGGATAAAACTAGTGATGATAAAAAATAATAATATAAAAAGAAAAGTAGAAAATAGTTGTTGTAGTAAATTTCGTTCTCACTCATTAAGTGGTAGGAAATATGAATATGTATAGGCGACAAGTAATCACCAAACCTATTTCCTAATAAACTGTGAGTTAAATAGATAATATTTACATCCAACACTAATACCGATCAAAGAGTGCTGATGATTGTATACCAATTTCAATAAAAATGGACTCAATTGGCTACAAATAAAAAATAAATGTAAAATTTATTTTACAAATTAATTTTTTTGGTGAAAAAGAAAAAAAGAAAAACAATAATTATTTGTTGCATTTTTACTTTTAAAAAACAAAAATTAAAACTTTTTTTTTTCGTCACAAGTTTCCCGATATCTCTCAAACTACTGAGTAAATATAAAATCAATATTCGTATAGCTTCATGGCAATTTTGTTGTCGTACTTTGGATTTTTGTTTTAGTTGAATTAGACAAAAAACCGTTCTATAGTTATACTATCATACATATGTTACTGCCTTCATTTTTGGCTAAATCTCGAAAACTAGAGCTGATAAAAATATTCTACTTATATATTAAAAATCTGTGTGTTATATATAGTCAACAGCAGCTAAAATTATTTCGGCAACAAATGTTCTGTTAACTAGTGTAATCTATAAATTTTTGACATAAAAAAAGTAAAACTGATGATCGGCTGATTTAAAAACTTGATCTTTTAACCTTTTGCAGTTGCACCATAGAATAATGTAGCATATATTTTTTTAAAGTTAAATCAATAAAATTAAAAAATATTTTTTGCGGTTTTCCATTAATTTCAAACTAGTTTTACTCTCTATTGATAACTTTTTAATGTTTTGTTATACAGTTGGACAGTAATTTTTATTCTTGTTTAAGTATTTTTAATTACAAATCCCGAACTTTGAAAAAGCAAGTTTCCTGATATTCAAAATTATTTTTCAACTATTTTTTAAGTTTACTGCCTGGCCCACAAAATACGAACGATATTTTCTTTCGAATGAATATATTTCAAACAAAAACAAAAAGGTTAAATTTGTTTTTGTTTTAAATATATTTATTCGAAAGAAAATATCGTTCGTATTTTGTGGGTCAGGCAGTTAAATACGAATACCTACTAGTTTAAGTAGAGGTTTCCTTTTATCCATGCTTTAGGTCTGAATGATTTTTATTTTAAGTCACTGTCAGTTGCAATTTTTAATATTAACACTTTTTAGGATTCTGTTCCTAAAATATAAATTTTATATCTTCGAACAATTTCTTCTTCAAATAAACTTTTACTTGCAAAATATACTTTAAACGGATTATAAATGTTTTTTTTAAACATATTAATGTATCGAAATTAATTAGAACAATTTTCACATTGTAATTACTTTTACTATTGGCATTATTTCTCCGCATTTGCTCATCATGTTTGTCTTCTTTATACCTTAAATATTTATGTGCGCGAGTATTATTTTACCAATTTTGAAGGAAAACCAATAAATAACATTAAATTCTTATCAAAATGTTTTATATACAAAAAAAAAAAAA
>NDXZ01062065.1:0-16792 GCA_003055125.1 Paykullia maculata | reverse complement strand
ACTGTAATTGTTTTTGTAAATTAATGAATTGACTCTAATAGGTAGAGCTGATTTAAACATATTAAATTAAATATACATTCTTAGACTTAGATTATTCAAAATTTGAATTATTCAAAAGTCGTGCTGCAAGTAAAAACGTTTGCGTACGGACGCTCATGCAGTGACATAAAACCGGCCTAAATTGTGTTTTTTTAATCAAATTTTTAAAATATTTATAAATATTTTTTACTTTTTTTTTTATTAAAATTAAAATTTAATTATTAATAATAATAAAAAAAATGGCAAAGGTTAATTTGTGGGCTGTAGTATGAGAAAGTTTGGAAAATGACTTCGATTTCTTTGGTTCTTTACAAAATGATTGTAGGATCAAGTTTGTTTTTTTAAATTAACATGCATGTCAGGTATATGTCTATTTTTTTAAATATATATATGCTGACAACTAAATACTAGACTAGATATCAAATCATAATGTTGTAATAGGAGTATTTATTAATGCGTTACATTATGATTGTTATACATTATATGGCTATAAAGAAGCAACTACCACTGTTTATACACTCACGAACACTCACTAAAATATATAAGTAGTTGCATGATGTGGAAGAGAATTTGTAGATATACTACATAAGCATACAAGAATACAAATAGCATTAGCAAGAGTACTTGCTATAAATAATATTGTGGATAATTTTTTTAACAAAGTTCTTATACTTTTTCTGCTTTTTAGTAGGTTTGATGTTAAACACATAATACTGAAAACAATATGATGTATATGTATGTATATACAATTATATATGCCATTAATTTACATAACATAATTAAACAAAAAGCCATAAATAACATTTCTGTATTGTGAAAAAATTTCACAACAAAAATTTGTTGTATAGAAAAATACTTGAATACAAAACAATTAACGCAATTGAAAACCCTAGAAAAACAACTAAAATAATTATGCGTCCTTTCGAAATGACGAAGCAATCAGCTTTAAAACAATTCTTCTTATTACCAACTCCTGACACCTACATTAGCAAAAACAAATTCAAAAACATAAACAAAAAAAAAAACAATTGAAAATGTTCTTATATAGCACACCATACAAAGAAAAACAAACAAAAAAACTAGTTAAATAATATAAAGGCGACAACAAGAACAATTTTCACATTGTTAATTTAAACAATTGGACAGGAAAGGCCAAAAAGAGTCACATCACAATATTAATATAAAACATAGTAGACGTTAAAGAATCCAACTAACAAATACTGTAGACCACGCAACACAACTCAAAAGAGGAAAACAAAAATACATAGTTGTTAGAAAATTTTTTCGCTTTTAACTTGACTTTTTTCGTAAGAGTTTGGAAACAAATGTAGTTAACGAAAGCACGACTTTAATTATGGCCACCAGACACGAACAGTGTCGTGAATGCTAAAATGTTTGTTTTTTGTTTCTGCTAGTTTTCTATATAACTTTAAAAATATTTTGATAACTATGTTGTTATTTAAAGGATGCCCTACACAAAGCAAATTTTTTGAAGAAACAGTAAGTGAAAGACAACCTTAATTTTCTATTGTCCCTGTATAAAGTTGAAGTGCGAATAGCAAAAGTAAAACACATTAATGAAAGGCCATTGATGGCCTTTCTAGGCTTAAAATATTGTTTAGAATAAAGAATATAAGTTGTTTCTTTAGATAGCACTCTGCAAGTAAGGCAAGTAAGTAATTAGAGGTTTTTTTGTTTTAATAAGAGCATATTCATAAAGTAAGTAAAAAAATTTATTATTGCTTACATAAAAGCAAGTAACACTATGGGATAATGGACTTAAAAAAAATTGCAAAAATACCTTCTGTTTTACTAAAGTAGTAGTGCGAACGATAGTTTCTTGCAAACATTTGAAAATTATAATATTACAAACAAAAATAAAAAAATAAATTTGTTTTATTTAATATATATTTATTCGAAAGAAACTATCATTCGTATTTAGCGAAACCGGCAGATAGTCAAAGTAAAAGTCAGATCTCTAGATATACTGCTGTAGCCAACTATCAAAAAGGGGTATAAATATAAGATGGCATACCGAAACATATCAACGATGCTATTAAAGCTTCAAAACGATAGCTTTAAGTTTAGATCAAGGCTTGATATTTTAAAAGTACAAGACCCCCCTATGTTAGTATAAATCTGAAGAAAGGCGTATTTAAAATTTTAAAATTGACCAATTTGCTACTAAGAATCATGCTTGTAGATTATATGAGTTTTTAACTGCAGAAATAATTTTTGTAAAATCTCTAAATATATGTCTGTATGTATATTAAAAATTATTTACCTTTTTTTTTACAAAAAGGTACTAAATAAAAAATTCTGTTTTTAATTAAATTATTTTTATTTTCTATTTATAAAAAGAAAATGTCAGTAGATTGTCTATTTATAAAAAATTTTTTCAAAACAATTGTTTTTAATTTTGATAATTTTTTAAAATTAATATTTCCCAACTTGTTGTCAAACAAATTCTTATTACGCAGAAGTTTTTAAACATTTTTCTATAAAATAATGCATTAGTTTTCAACCTATTGTTATAAGAAAAATATTTATTATAGCTGATAATAAAGGCCACTAAGCGACCTTAAATAAGCTCCATATTAGATGCATTATAACCATCATCAAATAAAAACTACATATATTTTTATAAACCTCCCGAAGCCTCTCCACATATTTTAACAACTTTACTCAACCTGCTCATGCTTTATTTTATGCAGCAATTTAGTGTTTCAGTATTTTTATATTCTTCTTTTTTTCTTTATTCTTTATGTATAGGTTTTTCAACAAAAAAATTGTTTAGTGTACAATTTTATTAATTTAAGAGTTGCATAGAATTTATTTATGTTGGAATTGTGGTGTTGTTTTTAAGCCTTAGAATTTTGTTGAAACTTTATACTAAATTATTGAAGAAATACAGAGATAAAATAAGCAATGAATCCATGACAGACTACAACAATACAAAGTACTGACCGTGCATTGACCCACAACCAAATAACGATTTCTAGTGCAAGTTGTTAAGACTATGACAAAATGGAGTTAGGATTATGACTCGAATGGCCACTTAAGTATTCATGTCATTTAATAAACTGATGAAAAATATACATACAAATAGAAAGAATAATGAATGAAAAACCAACTTAAGTTTGTTTTGTGAAGAAATGCTCGTTGAGTTCAATTACATATAATGTAATTAAACTTAAACAATGAAAGAATTATGACCATAAAGGATAGTAAAAATATGAAATAAAATAATGATTTTAGTAGAAATATACAGTAACTAAAATATTTAAGAGGAAACTGTATGAAGCTGTATTTATTTTTATATTAATATCTATATTTAAAATGTCATTGGTTTACATAGAATAAGAATTATTTATGTAGCACCTTATTAAGTATCAATCATACGTATAGGTTATATTAGAAAATCATATTTTTATACCCTTTCCCAGAGATGACAAGGGTATTTATGTTAGTTTGTCATTCCGTTTGTAATTTCTACAATATTAATTTGCGACCTAATAAAGTATATATTCGGAATCCTTATAGATAGGGAAGTCGATTTAGCCTTGTCCGTCGGTCCGTTTGTCAGTCTTTTGAAATCAAATAAAAATAAATTTAATTTTTTAAATTAAGTCTTTTATTTTTTTAAGCAATGCAAATATGCATAAAACTTTATAGAAAATATATTTATTTAAATTACTTAAAATTTTATTAAGCCACAAAATTGTAAAACAGCAATGCTGATAAAAAAATTTCGGTAATTAATACAAAAATTATTTAAAAATATTAAAAAAAGCTTATTGAATCGAAAAACCATATTTTTCTTTTTTCCTGTCAGTTTGATTTACCATTAACATTTTTAATTGTTTTTTGTTGAAACTAGAAACCTTAAGGTTAGTATCAACTTTCAAAGAGCAATGTTAATAGTCAAGCAAAGACAATATAAAAATGCTTTGCTTTTAAGTGAAACTAAACGATAAAGAAAATGTCGTAAAAGCTCCACCCTTAACTGGAAATTTTAGAAGGGAAATGCAGAAAACCTAAACGACATAACTGACAAACTGCAAACAATAGAAAAAACAGGAAAAATCAGATTGTTATTTAACAAATAATTTTGCTAGAAATATGCTGCTTTTATATTTTCTTGCATATTGAGAAAGTTTGAAACAAAAGATTTACTGTTTTTTTTTTTAAGAAAAAGTATAAATTTAACAGACATAAATTGCAAAACCATGACAACCATGTTTATTAGAGAGACAAAAGGGATGTTGTGAAAAAAAACGTCACTTTTCTTCACTTTTTTCTTAATTTTAATGGTTGAAATTTGAAGCAAAAATACTTTTATTTAAATGATATTAAATTTGTATAGATAACAAGGTTAAAGGATTATATTTCCCATTATTTATTTATTAGGTTTTTTTCTACTGAAATAAATATTAGAAAAAAAAGAATCATGTTGCACAAATAATTCAAGCATAAATTTTGGTAAATTAATATTAATTTAAAATGAAAAATTTATTTGGTGCTACAAACATTTTATTTTCTACATTTAAAAAAATATTTTTAAGATGTGTCTTAGCAACAGTTGTTAGTCTTAGTGCAGCATTTTAATTTTTATGGAGAAATAACAAAATTTCTGAAAAGATAAGAAAGCCAAAAGTAATAGTGGGAAATGCAGAATTTCTGTTTCTATTAAAGGAATTGTAATTTAAAATGAATGGAGCAAGCATGTAGTAAATTTTTGTTTTAATAAAGGATGAGGATTTAATGTTTGCTGGAAACTATTTTAATGAAATTTTATCAGCTTTTTAGTAATAGAAAAATTTTATTTGCAAAAATTGTATTTAAAGTATAACTTTATAAAAACAACTTAAAATCAATGTTTAACTTCAGCAGAATTTAACAAAATGTAAAATTTACTAAAAAAAAGTCAAATTTCTAGCATTAAAAACTTTGCTTGCCAATATCTGCTTATATAAATTTAATCCTTTAATTCTCAGTGAAACATAGGGCCGCGCTTAGCTTAACACATATATATATATATAGGGCCGTTATCATAACTTGCCTGTAAAAAAGCACATTATTTAAAGGTAACTTTAGCTAAAGTGAACAATAAAGTGACTTTTAACTTTTGTGATTATTAAAACTTCCATTAATAACAAATTCTAACATTTTTAAAATGTGGCCATGTTGATTTTTGTTTACAAAAGACTGCAACCTTCTCAGTGGCTGGTTTGAATATTTTTAAAAGTAAAGTGACACCTTTAACTATTATAGATAACCCTAATTAAGCAAATTTATGTTTAAATTTAAAGTTCGGACAATCCTTACTTAAGTATAAATGTGACTTTTAGCTTAAAGTATACGTATTAAAAGCAAAAATACTTTATCTGTTCGATAACATCCTAACTTTTAGTAACGGTAAGTTGTGAAAACCGCGAGTAATAAGTTTCAACATTTAATTTCTTTTTAAACTTCAGATGAAGGTTTAATGGGGAATAAATTCAATTAATTGCCTTAAAAAAGTTATGTCAGTTAAACAATTTACCGTACGCCTTAAAAAATTAAAGTTGGCTTAGTTATAAATTAAACTAAGTTTATAATTTTTTTATATTACAATTTAAATAAAGTTTTCTAAAAATATATATGCAAAAAGCTTTCTTTCAGATAATTTTGCAGTAATAATTCATAGAAATGTAACAAATTTTTTTTTAAACCGAATTTATTAAAAAATTTCAAAACAATACAAAACACTAACTCCATCTACCAGCTCATTGATGCGTATGAGTAATAATTTCTTTTCTAAACTTATACGTCATGCCAGTCAAAATAACTCCTTCGAATTCAAAACAATTTATTTTCTCACTTGATGCTAACCACAAATAAAACCTTAAACGTAGGAAAACAAAAACCAAACTCTCTTACATCCTGTTTAGTGTTAGCTCCTTTCGAAAACCAAATAGAAAAGAAAGATTTCAAGATATAAGAAAATTCTAAAATTCTTACAACTTTTAACAAAAGAACAAATATTTTTTAACAAGATGACAACACATCACACCATCTGCCTTAACTTGACAATGACAAACTTTGCCATAAAAGAAAATGAAGGAGAAAAAACAACAATACAACTATTACAGCCATAACAAGCACACATATACACACACACCTAAACGGTGCAGAAAATAAACTTATTCATGAAGAAACAGCAACATCCACAAATAAAATTAAAAACATCTTTCGAAAATACAATAAAAGAAATTGTTATAAAGGCACTGACAAGCTCAACGACAACAGTAGAAGATGTAGATACGTAATGTGCGTCAATGTATTGGTGCGAAAGATTATGCGACATTTTGTGCTGTTTTGTATCTGTGTGCAGCACACAATTGCAATAATTTCACGGCTGTCAAATTTTCTATCAAAAAGCGTTTGTTTCGTTTATTTTTTTCATGTTATTATTTAACAAAAAAAAAAAACCCTATTGAATTTAAGCAAACAACATGGCGTCATACTCATTTCCCCTTAAAATTTGACGGTTAATACTAATAATGTTAAACGGTTTTTTTAATTTTATTATTTTCGTTTCATGGCTGTTGTTATAGTGAACATTTTTAAACAATTGACGCGTCTCGCCACGGATATTGTTGTTGTTTTGCTGTTAAAGTTTCCATTCTTTTATTGGTAAATTGCTTGTGCTGCTGCTCTTGTATTGAAACTGTTTTTCGTTCTGTTTTGATTTTGCTAAAGATGTTTTGTTAAAAATGTTGTTAAATATAGTTTCGTTTTTGTAAACTCATGGCTATTGCAAAGAATGTTGAAAAAGAGGTTTTAGTAATTTCGGTTTAAAAGTAACAGCTTATGAAATAAAATATTTTGGTAAGTGTCGAGTGTAAAAACATTTTGATTTTAAATATCTCCATTCATATCTATGTTCAAAAGAATCAATACCTTTTTTCACAAATAATATAAAAAGCTTTTTATCGCAGATACACGAAATTAAAATCTACTTGTATAGGTTTAGGATAATCTCAGACTACGGGTGAATATATATTTTAGTGGTTAGGTTTGTGTATCCTTTTTACAAAAATAATTATTAAATTAATCAATTTCTGTAAACAAAAACAAATATTTACAGACTTTGAAATATTTGGGCATATAGGGAGCCTAAAAAAGGTATCTTGACACAAAACAGGGGCGTATTTTTAACACTTATTCTTCATATAGGTAAATATTCAAATGCCTTAAGCTTCCTCACAATTAATATTGTCTTAAAATTTTTTTTTATTTACTAAATTCATTTATTTAAATACATAATACAATACGTGCGGCCTCAGCGTCACTCAGACATTATTGAGGTCTAATAAAATATAATTTTTATAAAGGCGAAAGTGATTTTTCAATAATCTTTATTAAAACGCAAGAGTTTGGTCAACAAAATTTAACTTAACATAAATTAGTTAAATATTATTTTTAAGTTAAAACAGTGAAGAAGGTTAAATGCATTTTTAGGTTTGTTCAACAAACAAATGTCATGATCAAAGACATGATCAAATATGATGGAAGCAATAAAATAGAAATACAAAGTCCGATTTGTATTTAACATGAAATTTATATGGAAATTGATCCAGACTTTATATTTAATACAACAGTGTGGTAAAGACGAAGCTAAAAAAAGTTAAATTTTTCTATAGTTAGGCTTTCCTAAAAAATTGGTTTGAAAATGCAGCATTTGGCCAATAACTTATCACGCACATATGTATTAAAAATATTAATACTTCTTTTGAATCTATAAGTAACAAATATATTATTGCGATACTTCAAGTAGTGATGGATTTCGTTAAAAAAACAGTCATTATAAGTTTTCATAAAAGATATTTAAATAAAAAAATTTGATGATTCAAAAAAATCAACTTGAAAACATAAACTTTTATTTCAACTCTAAACTTAAGCAATAATTCCGTTTCCTGTTATACTATCAGCAAAACTAAAACTCCAACCACTTTTGCTTAAAACCAATACCAAGTATATGAACACTTGGAGAGACAGGCAGTTATCCAGCCAGTAGTCGACTTCCGTTAGTATTTTTCTTGATGACTAAACTTCACTAGCAGCAGGATTTATTTTTTTTCTTCACTTTTAGTTTTATTCAATTTTTCTATTTAATGATTATTGTTATTACATTTTGAATTTTTTCCCTTATCCTTAGTAGTTCTTTCCTAAACCACTTTAGTTAAGATGTTTTCAAAAGTTTCGGATTTTTATGATTTTTCAACAAAATATTTGTTGTTTTTTTTGTTCATTTTTGTGGATGTGTAATAATTTTATGATTGTTTTTTTTGTTTTTCACATTTTTTTCTAGCATTACAAGTAGTTGAAAAGTAAAGCAGAAAATATTTATTTCAATTATGCGGTTTTTTATGTGTTTTCATATTTATTTTTTAAGTTGTTTATGACGATTTTGAATAGTGAAGGAGAGATCGTAAATAATTTTTATGTTGAACAAAGTAAATGTTCTAGAAAACAACGGAGTAAGGAAAATGTCATAACAGAACTTTTTAAGATAAGTGATTTTATTAAAGTCTATTTTTATTATTTAAAGTATTTAAAGGAAATTTATAATTTTATACAATATTTTATTTGAAAAAATGCTTGTAAATTTTTCGCTTTAAACATTTCTGATAAAACTTAATTTTTTTATTTTCTTAAATATTAGAATAATTTACTAAAAATTATTATAATATTTCTAAAATTTGACCTTTTGAAAAAAACTTATGAAACTTTCTTAGCATGGAGAACTTTTATTTTTTTTTAGAGTTCAACAATTAATTTTTGCAATTTTTATATTTTGCTGGCTCTAGTTCATACTTTTTTCAAGTAACTTCAACTTTTATTGCTTAATTTTGTTTTAGAAAAAATACTTTTAAAATTTCTTGACTTAGATTTTTAGATACAAATTTTTGTAATTATTTTTAATGTAAATTGGTGGTAGATGTAGCCTTTATACTTTAGTTTCACCAAAATGAAGTCTCAAGCTTACGGCTTGCTTGAAAAACCTAATATTAAAAAAAATTAGAACGATGTTTAGTTTCTCTTGGTATTAAATAAAAAGGATAAGTCCTTGTGTTTTAGATGAATCCTTGTGTTTTATTGATATAATAACAAAATAAAACGGCACTTCGCCAAATTATAAAAAATTACTTAAGAATTGGAAAAAAGGCAAACAATATTCCTGAGAGAAAAAAATGCCGACCTAAAAAAACGCAATGGTTCCAAGATCCATCAATGATGATGACAACTAACGAAACTGGTAAGCAAAAAAATGTGATAAAAATAATGAATGTAAAAAAATCGTTTATAGATTTGGCACCTCTCGCTAGTTTTAATCCAGCGTTATTAAACGTTCTCTGTTTAGACATGAACATTTATGTTTAAAGTAGAGATCCGATTTCACTTAGAATGTTTTTTTGTTTTACAATTTTGCCTGCATCCGACTGGTTCAAATACTCTTATAACAGGGGGTCGTTTAGCTTTTGCTTTGTTAGCGATTTATTTCAGTTTATATATATATATTTCAGTATTATTTCGTTATGAAATTAAACACAAAAACTAGGGCCATACTATTTCATACTAGTTTTTAGAAAGTGTTGCCTTGTTAAGGTTACACTTTATATGATAAATGCTACACTTTGGTTACGGATATTATTACTCCAACGCAGAAGTAAAAAAAAGTTGATAACTAAGTATTTTGAAACATCTTAAATAAATCCATCAATTAACTTTTTAGTTAAATTAAAATTTTATTTTATCAAATCTTCGAAAAATTTGCTTTATTAAGAAAGAAAAAATCATAAGGAAAACTGTAGTTCAGGTTAAAAAAAAAATAAGACTACACAGTAAATAAAATGACTTCCGCAACAATATCATAAAATTATTAACTATACAAATGGCACCATTAAGTAATTAAAAAAAAAACAAATGACAACATCAAAGAATAAAACTTTTATAGCCTCAATTTTTACAACCTTAATATTAACTTAACATACCGCATTTTTTAATTTAATATAATTTCCTTTCCAGCTGCAAAGCCAGAATAAAAAGGGAGCAACAGTAAAATTCTCTGCTACTTCCGTATAAATAAGTCAAATAAAACTGATTTTTTTCATATTTTTATTTGTATAAATTTTTTTATTACGCAAAAAGCGAAAAAAAAATAATAATAAATAAATATATTAATATGCATGATGTGTTTATGGCGGTAATAAAATTATTTAATACTTTATAATATTTATTTTTATATACGTTTACATTTTTATTAGGTAATAAGTATTAATAATTTTAATAAACCATACAAATGTAACAATAGATATTGTTCGTTTTTATTTCTAACTTTTTTTTTTGCTTTGTTTTGTTTTGTTCTATTTGACATTATTATTAAGGAAATTTATGGAAACGTACTTGTTAAAACTATCGTTAAGTAAACTTAAAACGTAACAGTAAAAAAAGTTAAAAAGTAATAAATAAAATATAAATAAAAAACCCTAAAAATGTTAATGGCACGCAAAAAACTATTTGATAAACATTATGGCAAACTGTTATAATGTGTGATCATTATAATAACGCGATATTTATATAAGAAAACCAATAAAAGCTTATAAACATATATATTAGAAATAAAACGAAAACATAGATTTAATGGCAACGGAAAGTTCTTTATTAACCCTTCGGAGCATGTTATGCTCTAGTTTACATTTTACCAGTCGTTTCCGGTGGTGGGGGTGGCATAGATTAGTTTATCATTTCGTGGCCTTGTAACATATTGTATCGTTTTAACTATGTCCATATGTCTGTTGAAAATACGTTTACAAATTAAATGAAATTTATTTGAAATCGTTATCATTTGACACAGTTAAATATGACAGCAAATGACAACTGTGTCTAACAGTGACTTTCTCTAGATAAAACGATTTCTTGTAAATGGCAACTGTAACATTATTCCTCCAAATATTAAGCCAAATTTATGCGAAATAGCTCCATCGATGAGTGTTTCATTTTTATTGAAATTTTTATTTTTTAAAAATACGCCATTAAGTACCAATGGCAACGGGTTTTTTGATATATTTGGTCTTTTTTTTAACTTTTGAAATTAGGGATTATCGATGCAAATAAAGAATGTCAATCATTGGGGGGAAACATAAAACGCTTTTTTGAATCTTTTTAATACTTGAAATCTATTAATCTTGGCAAAAATATGAGACCAACTTGTTCTTTTCTAGATAAGTTATATTAGACTCTATTGATATAGGGGATGATATAAAAATGTATGTAAATGGAAACAAAAAGGTATATTTTAATGATTGTTTTAGTTCTGCCAAATGCGGAGCTTCATACCAAAAAAAGAGCACAAAAGGTAAGCTTTACTTTAACCAAACACAATCATGACACGAGTATCAACACAATGGTCGGCCTAAGGTTACGTAAATAGTTAAAAGCTACATATTTGGAAATTATTAAATGAGAAGTTTTAACCAAAAATTGTTTTTATGACTACTTCTTGTGGCGCTTGATGTAGAATGCCTTTAGCTGAAATAAGCTCCACTTCACAATATACTAATAAAAGTTACCATAAAAAATTGTATATTAGACAAAAAGTTAAAGAAAATATTGGCTTTCAATAAACGATATTTCAAATAAAATACACTAAATTAAATACATATTCTCAAAAGTATTTTCCATATGCGAAAAAACAAAAATTTTTTTGAAAAATTCTTAAAAAAAATTGTTTCAAATGAAAATAAATCTAGAAACTCATGGAAAAATGATTTTCTATAAAACAAAAACTCCTTTGTATTTTAACCTCAAGCATTATTAATTAACTTGAAATAAGTTACATTTGGTTGTAAACAAACAAATTTAAAAAGTATTTTTCTAAAAAAAAAATCTATAAATAAATTTGATGTACAAAAAAAATGTTAAATTTTGTTTAAACTTTGAAAGGAAAAAAAACCCTTTTCATTTTAAATCTATTGTTAGTAATCAATAGAAACTTTGTTAACATAAACATTAGAAAAAAAACAAATTTTCATATTTTTAAGAATTCATTTTATTATTTATTTGTTTTTTAATAAAGAAGGAAAATTGCCAAAAGCAAATTTAACAAACAAAATGAAATTAGTTTTAATAAAAAATAATGTTTCTTTGCGTTTTTTTTATTTCTAACTGTTTCATACATTTTAGCAACCGAAAATGCCAAAACTCACATTTAAAAGAAAAAGTCATGCATGAAAATTTAACTTTAGTTTTTTTTTCTATTTTTGTATGACTTTTCCTTTTTGGGCCAGTTTCCGGTTTTCTTTTTCGCATAAACTAAAGGTTTTCTCGCTCCCTCGAGCAATGTTTTATGTTTATTTTTATATAATATGTTTTTGTTGTAAGGCATTGTTTATTCTCTTGTTAGTTAAATAAACTCAATGTTGAAAAAAGTTTATAAAAGAAGAAAAATATTTTAAGGCCAACAAATTTTACAGTCATATTTTGTTTAAAAAATATAAATTATAAAGTTAACAAATATTATTAAAAATATTTTTTTTTAAATTTTGCCGAAATCGTTTAGTTGCTTTGTGCGTATAATTGATACATGTTTTTGATTTTAGAAAAATATTACTCATACGTGATACAGAAAAATTTTTGTTAAAAAAAATATGATAAGTTTAAAAACATTTAACATTGTTCGTGAAGCGGGCAACACAAACATTTTTTTTGCCGAAATTCCTTGATATTTGGCATAACTATACTTATAGAAGGTATGAATGAGTATGCCAAATATTTTTTTGTATGATGTGTATTTATCGAGTTATTGGGTGCTAAAGTGTTGCCGCTTATAAAATTTTGTTTTTTTAAATTATTCTTTCGAATTAGAAAAAATTAAAACAAAAAAAAAAATGAAATCTGATCTTTAAAAAAAATTTTTGTAAAATTTTTTGTATGTGCAAAACCGGAAATAGCCAATTGATAATAAAATTTTTCAAACTTTGCACTGTTTTCTTTTTTCTTTATTTATTGTCAAAGTTAGCCTTCGGTGTCCATATTATAATGTAAAAGTTTCTTAATGGGATCTCTATAAGTTTAAAAGTTAATCAAATTTTTACATGCGTAACGCACTTTAAAACCTGAAGTAACCATTTTGAATTCTCATTTTTCTAACTTTGCCTCAATTGTTTTAGTTTTGTTTTCTTAATTCGAAATAAGTCTAAACATAAACATTTTGAATGTTTAAAGTTTGTGACGTAATGTAAGATATCTGATAATGCACTTTCTTTAATGTAATACCAAATCTGGTTTTAATCTTAACCAACAAATTTAAATGAACATGTAAGAAACTACACAATGGCACAGTTAAAAAAAAACTAGCCCTGAAAGTCTAAGGATTTAATAGACTTTTATTTTTTTTATAAATATATTGTTATTGTTTTTCTTTTTTCTAGTCTGATGACAGTTTCGATAATTTATATGGTTTTAGTTAAGTTTGCCGTTTACGTGCCAAAAATATTTTTACCTGTATCAGTTTCAGTATCAGTTCTACAAAAAATAATAAAAACAAACGACAAACGATACAATGTCAGCTAAAATTATTCACATTTGGCTGTAATGCAAAATTTCAAAGCTTTAATTTTCTAGGAATAAGTGAATAATCAATAAAAAATTTTTTCACGTTGCTAAAAGGAACAAAAGTTTCAAGAATTGACTTGCACTCGAATGACCCCTACTAAATTTGCTACAAAACTTGAGACTAAACAGGATAAAAGCTTTAATCTACGGAAGTAGAAGCAGTATCACGGTGAAACTTGACTACCACTCTTGTCTGGGCAGGACATCTGCTGTATTGTAAATTGCCAATAGCGGGAAGACTACACGAAAAACTACAAATTTGCTGCTTTTCGCATTACCTTTAATAAAGTAGGATCTTGCCATAAAAAACACCAAAGAAATATTTCGTGCAAAGGCCTAGCAAGGATCTTTCCATACTTGTTATTAAAGCGCGTGCACAAAACAGAAAAACTACACATGTAACACATAGCATGTGTAATTATGATATAGAAATGGGTTTAAATAATTTTCTTCGCAACTGTATGTTAACTAGTAGTTAGTTGTGTGTTTCAGAATAGTCATTACAAAGCCATGCATACATATACACATACACATACATATAAAAATGTAAACAAATATAAACACCTATACCATTACATATTTTGAAAACAATTTATTTTTGTGTTTCGAAAATATAGATGTAGTTGTTGTAAAGTATCACAACAAACTTAAGATATGTTATGCCATGAATTGTACACAACTAAATAATAAAATAAATAGTAATAAATTCATAATGTCAACTGTCAACAGGCAATATATTTCAAATAACATAAATACATACTCATAAATTTTCGCCTTTATAACCTTTATATGGTGTGAGTTCGTAAGTAAGTGTTTGCAGTAGAAAAATTAAATGATTATTAACATGAGAAAAAGAAATACAAAGAAAATGTTGTTTCATTAAATATTTATGATGTTAAAGGTGTTAAATATACCGTCCAATGGGGTGGCATTATTTGTTAAAAAAAAACTAAAATTCTTAGGCTCGTTTTTATTATATATTGTTTTAGATAAGGATTTAGAGGTAATAATTTCTTATAATTCTTACATAATAGGAATTAGAAAAATAAAACTCAGGATGAAATAAAAACTCATAATTTTTTTGGTGTACAATTGTTGTAATTTAAAACAAGATAAAATTCAACCACTTATCATCTGTATATTAAATATTCCATATATTGTATTTATATTAAATTTGGTAGCAGAAAAATTTACTGTTCATACTGAATATTGGGTTTTACTAACGATTTGGCAAAACTTCAATTTTTTATATTTAATTTTTAAGATTTTCTTTTAAAATATTTTCTAATTTTATTACATTTTAAGGTGTTAAGCAATTTTTTCCATACTTAGGATATATTGGGTAAACTCTCAAATCAACGCTTACAAATATTTGTGAGCTTCTAAAAACACCTTTTATTTTCTATTTAAAATTTTAACTAATAATTTTCACAAATTTAAATTGTTTAATTTATCCATTAATAACAATTACTCTATTTTAATTGGCGACAACAACATATGACTTAAAACAACACGTATTAAACGTACATAAATGCATATTAGCATAAATAATTCATAATTATAAATTCGCTGTTTCTAAGTACTTACAACAATAAATTACTTAATGTTTTCATATGGAAATTTATTAAACTCAAACTTCTCATGCCTTTAAATACCTTTTTATGCATTTTTAACTAAGCCGCACAAAGACACTTGAAACATGCAAATTGTGTTCACTTTATATGGCAACAAGAACGAAGGATAATAAAGTGACATCATATTAAATATACACTTACATTCACTTTTAAGCAAGTACATGTATTCGCTTTGTAAAATCTTCTGCAGAAATTGTAAAGGAGCGAGAGAAGAGGAACTTAAACTGTTGATACAGTGTAACTTAACGTATAGCTGAGTAAAAAAATATAAGAAAACAGCAAAACGAGGTAAAAAGAGGTAAAAATATTTCCATGTTTTAAGTTAAGAGAGTTTTGCAACAAAAAAACAACTGCAAAAAGTTTTTAATTAATGAGCTCTTGTTACTTAACAAATGAAGCAGGTTATTTTTATTAAAATATTCAACGTGCGTTACTTGCATTTGAGGCAAGCAAAGTTTGTAATATATTTATTACATTTATTAAAAAGCTTTTTTGGATAACTTTATCATTTGAATTTTTGTCTCTTTTTTTTCTTCAAAAAAATACACTCAAAAGATATATTTAAAAAGATTCAGTGTTAATGGTCAAACAAAAAGTAAAATTTTTGCTTTCTTATGGACCAATACGATTTGAAATTGTGATAAAAAGTTAATGCTATTTTCTACTACATATTTAAATTATTCTTGTTATTAAGATACAAATGAGCAAATTTTGTCTAAAAATATATGTATGAAGAAGAAACATGCATTTTAAATAAAATAAAAATGTTAAATTTATTTTATATAAATAAATTTCTGTCATTCTTATAAGAAGCAAAGAGCCATAACAATCGGGTAAATCGTTTGTCTTGTACCTTGACTTGTTATGGTTTCAGTAATCATTGTATTTTTGGATGAATAACTAATTGATCTAATCATCTAATCCTGGAGCTGGGGCTGCCAGCAACGCCTCCAAGCATGCAGGGGACAATGTCTTTTGTTATTGCGTTTCTTAGGGTTATTCGGCCCACCATCGGTCGGCAAAGCCTCGTTTGGTTTTTCTTTTCATGTTAAACTAAGGCAAATATTACACAACTAAATACTTCTCTTTCACATGCTAAAAAGAGGCATAATTTCTGTATAAATTAATATACCGATATGTTTTAATCTGCTTACATGATTTATCGTTTCGAACTAAAATGCTTATCAGCTGAATTCACAAAAACACTAAACGTGTTTCCTTTAATCATTTAAAAAGTGTATTACGTTTGCTTTTAAACTCATTATTTACTTTACTTTAATAAATTTATTTTGAACAGGTGAGTTTAAAGCTTAATAAAAACTCTAAATTTTCATAAATAATCCTAAACAAGCTCCTATTTTTGTTATCACAAAAATATGCTACAATGTAGCATGTATATATGTATGTATGTATGTATGTTTTTTTTTCTACACTTTAAGAACTCAATAGAAATTCAT
>NDXZ01062064.1:0-14465 GCA_003055125.1 Paykullia maculata | reverse complement strand
AGTGAGCATGCTGCAACTATGTTTTTTCTCTGCGTGTAAATAAACATATCGGAGGTATGAAATTTTAGTTAGGTATGTCACATACCGTCGGAAAGGTTAATTTGTCTAGTTTCTCAGTAATTAGTTTTATTTTCAAGGTTTTAAAAACACTCGCACACAAATAGGAAAAAATTAAAAATAGTGCATATGGTAAAAATTGAAAAATCCTTGTCTTGAGGTACAAAATTTTTTTTTTTCATAGATATTCCACTCGCATCCCACTAAGCGACCACAAAGGTCTTAAAGGAAATATTCTAAGCTTTCTTTTGAGCAAAAAAAAGGGCCCATTTTTAAAAAAAATATTAAAAAAAATTTTATTTTGCAAAAAAATTTAATAAAAAAAATTTTTTTTTTAAAATAGCTATCTAAACTACTTTGGAAAAATTTGGCAATAGGTAATAAGTTACATGGATAAGAAAAAACACCTGGTTGGCCAAAAGGTCAAATTTTGACCCACTCTAACTCGGAGAGTTCTTGACCAATCTTGTTAAAAAATTACGTCTAAGCTACTATTCAATAGGACTAACTATGATGCAAATTTCATCCGGATCGATTTTTGAAGTTGGTCCACTTGACGTAAATGACCCATATGTATGTCGTCGATTTATTAGACAACTTACACATAATATATTTTGATTGTGATGCTCTAAAGATAGCAGTGATCCCCTATAACACCGATTTTAATGACGCAATACATTATCAAAATAGGAAGTGGTCATAATCTTTAGGGCAAAGTGACATACGACCACGGCTAAATAATATGCGGTATAATTCTCTATTGGGTCACTTAAAAAGTTCCAAGATACAAATGTAAGTATTTATTTAAATATTTATTTTTGTATGCAGAATATTCCCATCAAATCAAAATTGCTTCCTTTAAAATATAAAATCTCCACTTTTCCCAGTGCCTTTGAACATTCATGTCATTCATAAATATCAGATAAAAACTACAGCAAAGCTAAAGGAAAAATAGAACCATGTCTCACGCCAATCATCTGCCGAGCTGTTATTGTTATCAAGATTATACATTTAATGCCTAAATCTCTTGCTGTTGTTTGGAAAAAGATACTTTTATTACAAAAACAAACACGACAACAATGACATCGACGTCAGTATTAAAGCGGCAATGAAGAGAAAAAAAATTAAATATTAAAAAGGCAGCCATTGCAATTTCCAAACTTATGCAATGCACGGAAGTTAAGTATGTACATACATATGTACATATGTCCCTATACATACATATGTACAAACATAAGTATTAGAAAAAAGAAATAGAAACAACAAATCAACTCGAGCCCCTTTATGTTTCTGTGTTTTTATATTTAATAGTTTAAAACCAACAAACCCTCCAAAAATCACACAAAAACTAATACGTGTATCTGTGTATCTAAACAACCAGAATAATAATGACGATGGTGGTGAGAATGCGTACTCATATCGCCAGCCGCGCCAGCGTTAATGATAGTGGTGGTGTCATCCTTTACAATAACAATAACAAAATAATATTGCAACAACAACAACATTAATGATATTTATTAAGTTTTTTTTTCCTATAAGAGAGGCATTACATTAAAACAAAAATGGCCAGGATATTTGTTACAATGCATGCATTCTTTTGTATGTGTGCGTGTGTATGTGTAGTTTGGATGTGTGTGCGCTTTAAATAGTTGAGATAAGAGGTCCTTTTGTTTTGCAAACAGACAGGGCACAAACAATTGAAAATAAATGCTTTTAAGCCAATAAATAATGCAATGATTAATATTTAAAAGTTTGAAAGACAATTTTAGAAATCTCTGTTAGATTATAAAAAAAGTGCTGCAAAACAAGCCACCGAATATTGAAACGTATAAATTATAATTTACTTTGTATAAAAGACATTAGTACAACGTAGAGAAAACGAGGTTAGTTATATGAATGTATGTATTGTATGTATGTATACATGTATATAATTTTATATAAAAAGACTTTTGCAAAAGACAGCTTTAAAAAATTTCATTTTTTGTTTTCAAAGTTTAAGCTTCACTCAACAACACTCAAACAAAATCGTTATATTGCTGGATTTAAATCTACTATCACTTTTCATTTAGCAGCTCTAGCCTGTTTTCATTAGCGGTATGTTTATATCGTAAAAAAGTCAGTTTAATGCGTCTGTCCTTCATACAAGCTTTATACAAAATTTCTTGTCTGTAATGGCCAATCAACTAATGCTGCACGTCTAACAATTTCATTAAAACATAAGCATTAAAAACAATTTCCTCTTATGCCATCTGGATTGTTTTTTGGAAATTGTAAGCGATTAAAGAAAAGTCGAGGGGAAGGCTTTTACCATTGCATTCGCACAATGGAGAAGCGGTAACGGTGTTACTGGAACGTGAAATTAATGCTAATTGTACTAAATAAGCTCTTGTAAGAAAAATGGTTAAAAATTAAAATTTGTTTAAATTTATCGTCCTTTGTAAAATATTTGCAAGATTCTTGCTGCCATATTTAAAAAAAAAAAGCTGCACTTTTATTCAAAAAGTGGTTTTCATTTTTTTTTTTATTTGAAAATAATTTATAATTAAAATTTTCTTAATGATGTATACCGATGTGGTATGAGAAATTAATAGAGATTTGAACTCGAATTCTTAGTCTTAACCAAGGTCTGATTTGACTTATAGTTAAATAAAAATTTTGCTGATTTTTATGTTTTATTGTCCCAAATCCGTGCATAACGACGAGTATAGGCATTTATTTTTTCTTAATCCAACGAACTGACAAAGTTTTATAAATATTCCGACAATATTTTTCACAAAATGTGTAATTTTTTAAATTAATTACCGATTTCTTTAGGCTCTCTTTGAGCCCAATGCAATCAAAGGACGCCTGGCTGTCTGTACAATTATTCTATAACATTGACTTAACTTTGTCATTTTTTTTGGTTTTTTCTAATAAACAAAATAAAAAATTTACGATAAAAATTCTATTTATTAAATTGTATAACTTTTATGTACAATATTTAGTAAACAAGACCAACCAACAAAACAACATAAGACACAATAAAACAAAATCCAGAAAAAAATATGACAAAGAGCAAAAACACAGAATTAATTGTTTTAAATGGTCAATAGGAAAAAAGAAAAAAAAAACCTGAAACAAAATAATAAAACTGAAATTGTAACAAATAAAAGAAGAACCCAAAACTTCCAGTTAAAAATTAAATTGAATCGTCAAAAAAGAATGTCATTGATTCTGTAAATGCTTTTGTCCACTTACATTGATTAAGATGTCAAATGTTTCTAAAGAATCACACCCTTAACCTTAAGTAAAATATAAAAAATAAAATAAAATGTCACCAAAAACAAGAAGAGACGAAGAATTTTTGTTTGATTTCCTAAAACAATTGAATATTGTTGGTCATAGAAATTTGTACAAATGGTTTGTTGCTTAATGGATAGTTAGTTGTTGTAGTTTGGTTAAAACAACCTGGTTTAGTCCCTTCAATTTTAAGTAAAAACAAAGACATAAAGTTACAGATTTTTTTAAATGAAGTCAGGTTTTCATTTACTATAAAAAATCTTTAGAATTTTGCCACAAAAAAAGGCGGCACATTCTTGTTCTTGATTAAATAGAAAATTGACATTTTTGATAAAAAAAAATTCAATAAATTATTTAATTTAGTAGATTGTGCTAAATATTTGAAAAGAATATTTGATATTTGTAATTTTATTTTATTAAAGGCGTTTTTTTGTTTAAAAAACATTTACCTTGTTATAACAAAAAAGAAGGCGGTACAGGGTTTTTGATATTATTTCTAAAGAATTATTCAATTTTGTTGAACGATTTTTGGAAATTTGTTGACAAAATATATTTGTATTGTTCATAAACTGTTTTCAAATTAACAAGATTTCTTAATGGTTTTGATATTTTTTAGATCCTTACTTTTTTCTTTGGAACAATTGATGGCTACATTTTTAGCGTAGTTTTTTGCCTTTTTTAAGTCAATAAAAATGAATTTCCTTCAAATAAATTTAAAAAAAATAGAATCTACATTCTATTGTTATGTTTGTTGAAAACATCTGTTGATTTGTTTAAAAATTCTTTATATAAAAACGTTATTTATTAAATTAATAAGAACTTTTTTCTATAATTTATAAACAACCTCAAGTAAAATATTACATTGAAAATCTTTATAACAACAGTGATGTCAACCTACAATTGACATTTCGTATATTTTTGGCACTTTGAATTATTTTAAGTGCTTATTTTGTTATATTTAAATTCCGTTCATAGATTTTATATGAAATTTTTTTAATAATATTATCCCTTTGCTTTAAAGACTCAAAGTGATTATAAAGTATTAGAAAATATTTGAAAACAAATACAAATGTTATGTCAGTCATTTGAAAATTGAATTTAAAACATTTTTTTTTCTCATTTTCCATTCAAAATATTTTCTTTTTATTTGTTTATGACACATTTTATCGTCTTGTTAATAAAAGATTAGCACCTTGTTTCACATTTCAACTTTAAAATAATAAATTTTCTTTGCTCCCGAAAATAGTCCCATTCACATAAAGACAATAGGATATTTCTTTTCCCAAATCTAAAAAACACAGATTTTTAAAGAATTTTCGGTTTTAAACAAAAATGTCGTTGTTTGTTTTTATATCGTTTTGTGTTAAACATACGAACGTGACTTTTGAGTCTTAAAACATTTATGGTGGGCCTCAATAATTTACATCTGTTGCCAATAATTGTCACAAACGCACAACGCTACTGCTGCTACCCCTCTTCTTAACATTGTTTGTTGTTTTGGATAATACAAGAATCACTAAAAATATTTGACACGCGCCTCTTTCATTTGAAGCGTCATTACGAAGAGATTTTTCCATAAATCAATGGAGTCGTTTAAGAGTTGCTTGCTGTCGCTGTTGGAATGAGTTTGGAAGGGGTTTTATGTTGTGCCACTCGCTAAATTACTTTCAAGTAGAGCATGATGCACTTTATCTATTAGTGACTTGTTGTAGGCGAAAAGGGTGGATAAAAGAGATAAACGCGCGTCTCTGCAGTTAAATGAAAAAGTAAGGCATTTAATTTTTATTTTACATCTTAATAAAATAATGTCTGTATACAATTTCAACACATACATACGTACAAATATAAATACACACATACATATGTATATACATACATATGTTTAAAGAATGTCAAATCGTGAAGTGTTTTGAAGATTTTCAAGTGAATTTCATAGATTTTTTCGGGAAAATAAAATTATGTCGATATAAATCATAAGGTATTCACTTAAAGTTAAATTAAATGTAAACAAAATATTATAGATTTTGTTAAGAAGTAGAAATTAAAAAAATCTTTGCTAATATTAGGTGAGTTCCCACCCAATCGTTAGTTGTTTAATTGGTAGTGTTTTGCAATGTGTTGTCATTAAAGCCTTTCAGTTTGCCTAAACGGTAACAGTTGATTTTTTATTATCTTTTTCAAGAAAATATCTGATTAAAAAAAAAGAAACTTTTAAATCACGAAGTCATCTATAAGAGGCGCGAATTCATTACTGATTTTTAAAGTGAATCTGGATATTTTAGTAGCGTTATTTAATCGTCAATTTATCATGATAATTTGCCAGAATATACGGATTAAAAATGTCAAAAAGTAAGCGCAGTATGACAGTTCGTTTGATTTACATACATACATATTAGCCAAACCAATAATAATCATCCGAGATTATTATTTTTAAACTGATTTTTGACCAAATCAAATTAAAGAAAGCAGAAAATTGTCTCATGGTTTCTCTAAGCCAACCCCAAACCACCATAAAATCCATGACTTTTTTTACCAAAAAATTTAAACCATTGACAAACGATTCATCATAAATTGAATAAAACTCATTCATAAAAGAACTTAGACAAAATATGAACTACAGATTACATAAACACTAAACAATCAATGACATTAGTTTCATAAACATCCATAAAACCCAAAAGACAAAATATCAATGCAAAAATTAAAAGAAAAATAAAAAAGGAAAATATGAATGAATGAATGAATGAATGGTTTTTACTGTTGACAAATTTAAATTCACAAGGAGATTTTTCATAAAATCATACAAATGAGTGTATATACATATATACATACATATGTACATATGTATGTACTTACACATGTACACATGTGGAGATCTGAGATAAAGATACATATAACTAGCAAACGGTATCAATTATCTTTTTGTTTGACAAGAATAGACTTTTCAAATGGATTTTAAAAAATGGAAAACATTTTAAGCAGATTTTATATGATTTTAGTTTTAAAACAAAAAGAGAGAAAAAAGTGATGCATCGATCATGCGATTAAAATACTTAAGAAATCAACAAGGTTGACAAAAAAAAAATAGAAGTAAATTCAAGATAAAATAATTCAAGTGTAAGTGGGTAAATTTTAAAATTCTTTAGAGTTGGAAAAAACAAATTTAAATACATATGTATGTATGTATGTACGGACATGGCCTACTTTTGCGTTATAATGCGTAATCTTTTTTTCTGTTAAGCAAATTTTGTTTTTTGGTTGATACTAAACATAGAAAAGTTGTTAGAAATACATATTAAATCTCTGTAGACCCTTTCAATCACACTTTATCTTGCCTTCAACTGCGACTCCATATTCTACACTGAAACGAAGGGAATAATATATCTGTGGCAATAAATAATAATGGCTTAAGTTGACATAAGTGCTTTTTCAATTTGTTACATATTCTTATTCTCTTCTTCAAGATCTATCACTCAACTAAATTTCAAATATTTAATGTCGTTATTAATAAAACTATACGCGTTTATATTTTAGCTTAAGTCTTTTTGGAAAATATTATATTAAACATAACATCGTAACTCAACTTAAGGAAGCTACGTCAATATTAAAATGTTTGAGCATTAAAACTTGTATACACTTAAGTGCAATAACTAACAGCCCATTCAAATTATTCCTTATAAAAAAAACCTTATATTTAACTAAGCTTTTATAAATAACTATTTTATCTCAAGCACCTAAATCGACTTAGTATCAATTAAAATTATTTTGCCTTTCAATATAGTAGCTTTAATTCACTTAAGTTTTTATTTATCAAAAAAACCACGAATACTAACTAATAAAACGTAGTTTTTTTTATGAAATTAACAGTTTTGTTCTAAGAAAAGTGCGTCTATTTCTGTAGCTAAAAATTTTATATAAAAACCAAATACAATTTATTTTAGACAAAACCCTTAATATCTAAAAACTCGATATTTCGACTTAAGCCATTATGTTTTATTGCCACAGATATGTATACATATGTATGTATATAACTTACGGACGAAGAAAGTTAATATTTTGTTGGGTCATTGTATTACAATTGAAAAACAAGAGGACATATTTTATCGTATTTTAAAATTTTTTTTAAAGTAAGTCTAACGAGATTTGTCTAAATACATATAAACAGCGAGTTGAATTTTTTTATTACAAAAGATTTTTTTGTTTAAATATTTATATTTATTTAATAAACTTATAAATGTTACCACTTATTTGCCTACAATATACATACGGGAAACAAAAAAATAACTTAAATTAACAAAAATTATTTCCTATCAGAGATTAAATTATACCATGTTTCAGGATATGTACATCTAACGCAAGGTGCAACAAACATTTCCATCAATATCTAAGAATGTTTTAACATGACAATGTTTATATGTATGTGTTCAATATACATTATTGCTATACCAGCTCAAAAATTAAATAAATCGTGCACAAAAAACTCATCCTCTTAAGGCATTTAAGATAATGGCAGGAAAAAGGACACATTAGGCAAAAGAAAAAAAAAGGAAAATAAAGAAAAAAACAATCGCAACGATGTATGTAAGTAAAAAGCCAAAAGATAACAAAAATTGGCAAAGAACAAAATGTATTGACCCACGAAACAAATTTTAGCAACAAAAAAAAATTTGTCATTCATCCCTACTGCTGGTTGTCACATGTTTGTTTTAATGTTTTTGAAGTTGTAACTACTGAGAACCTTGAGAAAAATTGCGTAGTTTGTCGTTTTTCTTTGTCATTCAAAGAGTATTTGCGGATAAAATGCCACTTGTACATGTATGTAAGTGATAGCACAAGAGCAAGTTTTCTGATCATGAGAAAAAATTTGAAAAGAAAAACCTGCTGTAATTTCATTTCAATGTCGGTGTCAACAAAAAAGACAAGTTGAGATTGATTACGGATTAGAGAAGGATCAAGATTCGTTTTAATGCTATTTTCTTTGTCTAAATGACTTAAGGCGATTGTAGTTTGAGAGGGAGGAACCTTTTGCATTATGCGACATAGTTTTTACATTATTTTTTGCTTTAATACCGCAAGGTGCATGAGAAGACATCAAAGTGTTTGATGCGCTCGCATTATTTACTTACACTCCCTAAAGATATACTCTTTAAGGTACTTAATAAAGTTTATTTAACTTTAAATCAAATTAATCCTACCACATATCAAAAGTTTATAGTCTTTTTGTATTACGCAAACAAAAATTCCACACATTTTTGGCGACAGTAGGAAAGAAAGAAAAATTGTCATTGTTTGTTAGGAAAATTTTGTTGTTTGCCTTAACATTTTCAAACAAGAGGATTTGCTACATTTTCTTACCTTTTTATTGGGGACTTAAAGCAAACATTTGTTTTATTTAAGTAACCCTTTTCTTAAAGAAAACAAAAGGCTGGTATTCTTTTGGTATTTTATAATCACATTAAAGTTGTATGTATGTCTTAAAGGATGTTACCTGTTTTGAAGTAAATGAGTTCTGTTTAAAATATTGTAATACCTTAAAATGTGGACCCTGTCGCTGTCGCGAAATGTGAACTCATCTTTTTTTATATAGTATTTTATGTATATTTTTGGAATACAATTCTTTAAAATTAAAACTCTTAATTCCACGCTTAATATTGAACTGAACTTTTACTACTTTAAACCAACTTTGTAGTTAATATAACCTCAGCCACTTGAGCTGAATATGTTTTTGAACCGAGACATACTCATAACGTAGTTAAAATTTTGGGAAGTCGCTTTCACTGTTTTTATGTTCCGGGTTTGGAAAACTACATTTTCATTTTGGTATTAAAAAAAATATTTCCCATTTTAGCAGAGCTGATTTAAGTTGTTCTAAAAGGGAATAGTAGAGTATTTAAAATTCGCTTCGAAATTTTTACTTTCGTCATTTCAAATAAATTCCTTCTTATTAATCCTAAAAATATCTTTTTCTCTTAACTTTCACTTAAAAGCTAAATGCTGAATTTTTTCTTTGCAATTTAAAAATTTAAAAGAGTCTATTAATCCATAAGATGTTGTGTTAATTTATCTCGCTTACTTTTAATCCAAAGACAGACAGTCGAGAAGTGTCTAATGATTCTTTGTTTCATTAAGCTGTAATATTTAAATATTTATTATCATTACCCTTTTCGTTTGCCTTTATTTTAAAGAAGCAGCTTTAAGACACCATCAAAGACAACACAGGAAAAGGATTGTTAACCATTAACAATAATGTGTTGGTTAAAAGCTTTGCCATTGTTTTAAGAAACAATAAATTTTTTTGTCTACATATTAGAGTGAGTTGACAGTTGTTAAAAAAAAACTTAGTTTAAATAAAAAGGGATGTTGAGTTTATAAATAAATACAAAATTGAAAAACATTTTGCACAACTTTAAAATTCACCAAAAATTCTAAAAAATTTTTAATAATATTAAGTTAACATTTATTATAAACCTAAATACTCCCTACTAACAAAGTATTATCCCATTTACATATATTTTCCTCAAAACAGAAAACATTTTCGTAAATTAAATTTAACAAAGTACGAATAAGGATGGAGGTATGGGGGAGTGGTGAACCCCCAAATGCCAGCTAAATAATTAAAAAGTCTAAACAATTCAAATGGAGATGAGAAAAAAAACTGTTTAAGACAATTGTTGTTAGCACCACAGTGATAATGATAATTTTCACACTTTTGCTACAAAATACAAAATAATCTTTAGTAAAGTGAAAGAAGAAAAAAACCAAATAAAATTAATACTGTTTAAGAAAATATGGCTTTTTGTTTTAATGAATTTATAGTCAGTCCAAAGTCCCAAGCAAACAGGCCGTTGGGTGCAGTTCATTAAACTTAAAAAAATATCAACTTTTTCCACATTGTTTTTAATAGGTTTCGTGGTGAATGTGGCTTTTCAGCCATCATTACCTTGTATTCAGAGAGAAATGTAGAGAGAAAAAAAGCACGACATTTAAATTTAAATAAATTTGTGTTTGTTTTTAGCTGATGAAGTTTCAGGACTTTTAATTGCTTAATTATGTTAAACAGTAAAAGAAAACAATTGTCTTTAGCACACAAACACTTGCACAAGAAAAGGGAAAACTTTACTTTGGATTGTGAACAATAAGTGTTAATCTGCGTTACAAAACTGTTGTATTAAGAAGAAGTCTTGTTAACCAACAACAACAACAGCAACAAAAAAGAAAAAAGTAAAACTGCAAATCATTTATAAAGTCAAGTCATTTCTACTTTGGATGTTGAACATTTTTTTTTAGTTTCAATTAAACCATTTCTTACTGAAAATGAGGGGCAGTTGTGGAAATATAAGTTTTACGAGGGTTATAAAAATTTTTCAAAATAAATTCTTTATTTGGAAATGGAATTTATGAAAAGTTTTTGCTAAAACATAAATTGACTACGAATTAAAAATTTATTAAAAAAAAGCTAATTTAGGCATCTGATAAAGCAAATTCTTTTGTTCAATGAGAGACCATTTGCATACATACATCGAGGTCAATTTAGATCCTTCAGAGCACTTGTTTCTGCAAGCTATAAGAGCCGAGTAGTGACAAGGATTATATTAAAACGATTCTTCATGCAATTCACTAAATGGATATGCGTCTCAGCGTTACTAGCATTAAACGAAGCCTCAATGTCCGGCTAAGCAACCCGAATATCATTAAAGATGCACTGGTCATGCGATTTGAGTTTTTGGAATATATTTTGGGACAACTTTTTTCCCCTTTTGCCTGTGCGAGTCAGTTGGTAGTTTTTTTTTTGTAGAAAGAAAATTCTGTTTTAACCCGCTCATTAAAATTTTTTTTTGACACATAACTTCGAGATGCAAACAAAGCATTTTGGGCGCTGCAAAGATATCTCTGGCTCCCCTATTTGTTAAACAGAGCCCATATGGACCAGGTATAGTGTTATGGAGTGAAGTACCATTTTTTACCTTAAGCTGGATGCTTGTCCAAGTACTTCCTAAAACCGTATAGGACTATTAGCCAGCACTAATTTTTAATACCTTCTTAAGTTTGCTCAACCCCTACATCAAGGAATAATACCTCAGAAAGACTTCGGCAAATAAGCTACAATTTGACTGCCAACAAAGTTAGTCCGCTGAGACTCAAATAGGCTTTTGCTGCAAAAGAAATAGCTTTATGTACCTTTGACAACATGACCGATGAGGCCATAAGGGCATAGCTGTAAAGGCATTTCATCTGTTATAATTAATTTGACTCTAGCTTTGTTTTGCACTTGAGTTATAACCTTTGGCAATTGGTGTTTAAAAAAGGAACAATTAAGACCCCTTGGTTCTTGATGTTTTATTAAACTTTATCTTTTTTATTCTTTTTAAGTACTTCTAAGTTTAATTTCAATTTATAAATAAATTTTACAAAAATATCGTATATTTGGCAACAATTTTCCTTAAATTGAAAATTTATCAACAACTTTTTATAAATTGAGTTTTGTTAATCATTTCAGTTGTGACCCTCGAATCCATTTAGCTGCCTGCCATCTTTATTCTATTTATGCCATTGACGTCAAGTTTTCGTATTTTTACTTTTTGTCTGTCCGGTTTTTCTTAATTTAAATTAATGTTTCGGTTATCCTCAAAAATGCAAATAAACAGATATTTTATATTTAAATGGGTTTTTTGTTTTCGCTACATCACAGCTACACAAAAATATCGCCCAATTTTTCATCAGCCATAATCTTTTGTTTTATTTTAATGCTTTATACTAAACTTTTAGTGAAAAACATCGTTTTTTGTTTTTGTTACGTTTTTAAATTATGGTTCTTTTAACCGTTTAATTTAAATTATTTTTTTTTTCTTAACAAAAATTTAAATATTTCTTAAGATATATTTTTAATTTTTTTTTTGGCAAGAGATTTGTTGATGGTTTATATTTGTACATATTTCAAAATAAAAAAAAGATAAATTCTGTTTAAATAATAAACATGTATTAAGATTGTATGTACGTACATGTGTTTGTATTATTAAGAGCCTTGTATTGGTTAGCCACAAAAACCAATGGGATGTTCTTTTTTTGTTTTTCAAAGATATTAAAATAAAGATTAATTTTTTTAAAAAATAAAATGTTTGAATAAAAAAACTAAGGCAATTGTTAAACTTTTAAATTTTTACTTAAGATTTTTTACGTTAGACATTTAACTTTAAAAGACATATGATGGAAAACTTACGATTAATGATTAAAATATCTTTAAACGACTTATGCCCAAATTTACTGTCATTAATTAACTAATAGCAATGGCTTAGCCAATGATATTTTATTCACAGCTCTTAGTTTGCCACCAGTTAAGGCACCAATAACTAGTCTGTATTAGTTAAACAATAGTTATCATTTTACTGTGAATTTCGGCCTCAATAGTAAAATTATTGAAACAAATGTTTTTGTTTTTTTCAAAAATGACTTTTCAATTTTTTTAAATAAAACTGTCATGGCTAAGATTTAACAATTGACTAAAAACACATTTTAAAAAGTCTTTGGTCCTAAAATGACTCAATACATTTTCGAAAAGATTAAGGTTACTTAAGACTTTATTTGGACCACACAATAAGACTTTACGTCTTAACCGATCTACTTTTCAGAAAAAATAAAACCATTTGTTTAGCAAAAAGTCTTAAAAACAACAATGTCATCCATGTGACGACATAATTAGTTACCAAAAAAGAAAACAGGGAGATAATTTTGCCAACAGGCAAAACGCAAATGATTTGCTGTAAATTGACCAAGAAATCTCTGTTGTGATGACAAAACAATACACTTTAATATGAAGCAAGCTGTTCAATTGTTCTAAAACTCTGAATAAAATTGATACAATGTGTGAATGGACTGACTACTCGTACTTGAATCTATTTATAATAATTGAAAAAAAAATAAATAAATGTTTCCTTTAAGACCACCTTGATATTATGATTGTATTGAAGTCCTTTTTTGCAAATTTTAAAAATGTTTATTGTGCAAAAATTTTCTATTAAAATTTAAATTTATTTGTTTGCTTTTAAAGAAAATTTAAGGATACACTTTTTTAAAATATATTACGTTTTAAAGTGTTTAGATTCAAGTTATTTTATGGCATATTCAATATTTTATTAACAAGTACACGTGTCTAAAATTTAACAACTTTGATATATTTCTGCGTGTATGAATAAAATATAGCAGCAAATCAAATATATCGAATATATATTCTAATAGCAGTAGTTATTAGATACATAAATGAAAATGATTTCTTTCGCTTATAAATAAGAAATAGGAATATTATATACAGATTTAAGATATATTAAGATATAAGAAACCTATTGCTAGAATGCTATGAGGAAGACAAAAAAAATTGTTTTCAAATCTTTATTAAAAATATGTTTTTTTAACTATTTTCGACAAATTTTCTATTATAAAATATTTTAAAAAATTTTTGTTTTTGTTCTACCTTCCCCCATTTCATTTCCAGAGAGAAAAGAAAAAAACTAAACAACTTTTTTGTTAAAATTTTTGTTATTTTTACGTCACGACTCCTGTTCGGAACCACGTCTTTAATGTATTTGGGAAGTAGTTTATTAAAAGGATTGAACCAAAAATTTACACAATGCACTTAAGTCTGTCTGTCTATTTGGTTTGTAGGTTTATTACACAATAACAACTTGAACACATTCAAAGAACTCACACTCTCTGTGACACCGTCAGACAATTGCATGTAAGTTGTATTGCAAAAGTATTTTAAAGTGCATATGTGCATGTATGTGTATGTGTTTACCCTGAAAATGACTAAAACGTCAAGCGTTAAAATAGCGTTAATGTTTGACACCGAATGTAGCATGTTGTTGTTTTTCACTGCATACATAAACCCCACCATCAGTGAAACTTTGCTAGAGGGCCAATTGTAAAGTGAATGGAAGCAAAGCTTTAACCACAGACTAAACGCTTAAATAATAAAGAACGAGATTTAGTTATACATTTTAAAATCAAGAAATTCTTAAAAGAATCCTTTAACTTATTGGCTCATATTTTTCCTTAACAAGAAGGGACATACCTAAACAAAAGCAGCAGCACTATGACAATAAAAACTAGTAAGAGCGTTATATTCGGCTATACCG
>NDXZ01062041.1:10333-22699 GCA_003055125.1 Paykullia maculata | reverse complement strand
ATATACCCTTAACACATGTGTGTGTGTGAAGGATATAATAATAAAATTTTGTTTATAATACATTTGAGAATACATAACACAATTATGCAATAAAAAGCGAAATAGTGGGATTCGAAATATGTTTATTTATTTATGATTTCACTTTAAGCATTTGGCGATAGAATACAATAAAATGATTACGATTTGTAGAGTTAAAAAAATAAATGATCTATTAAAAAATATCTGGCATCTTAAAAGTGTGTTCATATACCGGCAGCCAATCGGCAGCAATATTCAAAAATAAATCGTTGCTACTCCAAAAATAAGACAAAAACAGAATACAAAGAGAAATTAGCCGTAATAAACCACTGAATTCTAAACTCAAACGCGATCGTTACTCTCCTCTCCACGTTCTAGAATCGAAATATACATATGTATGAATGTACATAAATACAATGCACTTGTAGGATGTGATGCCATTGGTCTAAAAGGGAACTCAACTCATGGATGTTTGAAATGCATACGCAAATGTAATGCTCCTACATACTTTTGAAGATGTAGTTGCTGGTACTGTCTAAAGAATCATTTCTGTTTATTTTAGTTTAACCCGTTTTACGGACTACATATAAGTACGTATTTTTTATATGTTTGTATATTTTTGTACGGCCAATGTCGGAAAGAGATTTTGATATGCTTTATGTACATGTTAAGTGCGTGTATATATGTATGTACATATAGTACCTATGTATGTGTTTATTAAAAAAAAAAAGATACCTTCACATTGTATGCCATTTTTAAGACGATAATATCAATTGATTGATGCCACGCTTACGCTTTGAAAAAACGGAATACGGGACATATACATACCTGTATGTATATGTGTTTATATCTATGTATGTACATATGTATATGCAAAAAAAGTGAAAATTAACCAATCAAGAAAAAAATCACAATTAAATAGGTATGTATAGATGAAATATCTATCGCTGCCACAGTGGTGATGAGTTTATATTAAATCAAATATGTTCGCGCCTATCGGGCATACAAATGAGTTGTTGAAAGTTTAATTAATTTCGATCTGTTCGTTCGTTTAACTTGTTCGGATGTAAAAAGTGTCAAAAAAATTTGCTAAATCGAACAGAAGTGATGATTTTCTGTAAATATTTAAAATTAACAAGTCAAATTAAAAAAAGGTGGAAAACAATTAAATTAAATACACTTCAGGTGTTGTCGAATTGATTAATAACACAAAAATTTAAAGAAATTGTAAATTACAAATAAATAAATAATTTAAATTAAAATAATTGCAATAAGATATGTAGGTACCTATAGGTATACCTATACCTATAATATCTAATAAATAATTATGGTGTAAATATTTGACACTTATTTAACTTAAGTAAAAACATTTTGAATACCTACATACCTACCTACTGTTTAAAGAAAAAATATATTTAAATAGGTACCTACCTATAACATTAATTGTTTTTGTTCTTGCTCAGAAACAAAAAAATAAAAACTCATAAATAAATCGAATACCTAGTCTGTGTGTTGAAAAAAAGAAATCTTTTTAAATTGTTATGCATCAAGCTGTTTATATGAGATCTTCATCGAATATCATGGGTCCCACGGATTGTACTAGTGCCCTAATGTCATCCATGTCATTTGTTGACAACAATGGAATAACTGCCAACATAACGGATTATGGTTGCTACACCACAGATCCTTGGTCTTCACCTTATATGGGTGCCTTAAGTCCAATGAAACAAATTGAAGGTAATTAAGACCCAGTAAAAATTAAAGCTTACCGTAAGATTTGCAAGAGCATGCCTGATTGTTTTATGGTGAATTACTACTTTTCAGTAGAACGTTGTAGAAAGCGCACACATACATACATATAAAGGGCTGCATCCCCTAACAGTTAGAGAATCTGTTTTACTTAGGATTATGCAACGTTTAAACAAAATGTTTGTTATCAACTTTTAAAATTGTCATAAAAAATATTCTGTATAGGTACAAAAAGTGTGTTTACGGTCTAAAGGACATTTGATAGATTTTTAAATACCTATTCGACGCGCAAGTTGTCAGTTGTCGTTGCAGTTATAGGTACCTACCTATGTATATTTTTTTTTGCTAACAATTGTTAGGATACTTATTACAAACTCACTGAAAAATAAGTAACTATTTCTCAATGTTCTCCTAATGTTTTCAGAGAAATTTTTTAAGTATGCAGACGTCAAAGGAATGTGCGTACTGAAGAGAAGACCGCCCCTGTAAACGAAAGTGTTGAGCAAGATCAAAATTTATTGATATTGTTCCTGTTATTCGGCCAGCAATGCGCAAAAAAATGGTCCAAAATTGATCGTCATTTCAATGTTAATATTTTAAAAAAAAATTCCCAAAGTAATACCCTAATATTCATATCGTTGGTCTCATATAGAAAGGCCCTAAATCAACTAATTTCAAATTTACAGGAGAAGATAAAAACAAAACCAAAACTGTTATTGTAAAAATGTAACTTTTTTTAATGAAGGTTTTAATGAGAATCAACCCGTTATTTCTGATACTGTTGCATTAAATTTTTGTGACAGGAGGTTTTTGTGTAAAATGTATTGAAATAACTAAAATACTCTATTTCGAAAAATGCGAGTTAGGGCCTTTCTAAGTAAGACCAACGGTGTACAGCAAAATAAAAAAAACTTTAACAAAATCCGTTATCAAACTAAATATTAAAGATTGTTTTTCACTATACATATTTAGAAAAAAATGAATTAAAAAGGATATATGTATATATGTTCAAAAATAAAAAGCACGTAAAAGGCAATTTCTTTTCGACGCAACATATGTATAACAGTAACAGAAAAAACCAGCATATTACACAGATTGGTTTTGGCCATCGACATTTATTGTTTAACAAATTTCAATTGTTTACACAAACTCCTTTAAAAATGTAGGACTCCGAAATAAAAACTTTCTTAGACTATGAGAACCAATTTTTATATTGTTACGCCACACAATGTCATAAACATATTATCATGAAAAATTTAATTTATTTTGAAGCACTTAATTAGCAATTTATAGTAATATTTGTGGTGTTGAGTGACAGTTTTCTACCGACGCCACACGTAAATAAAGTTTTTTTCTTTATTTAATAATACTTTTCCTTAGCTGATGTTTAACAGAATAACAAGTTGCATTTCATCTAAATTTAGCTTTAGTTAGTGCCACAATTTGTAGCACATTTGCTTTGTTTTTATTAGCCTTTTTTCTCTTAAAAAAAAAAAAATAAAAATAAGTGAATACAAAGAATAATGTGGTAAAGGGAAGAAATATTTCTTATAAGACATGAAAACTAACAAAAAAAATTAATCAGTTTATTTTGGGCAGACTTTAAACAGAAACTCATTAAATTTTTCAGAAAACTTTATTAGGGGTAAATAAAATAACTCAGGCCTAGTATAACTAATTAGTAATTGCGATTAAAGTTTTACAGTTGAGTTAAAATAATTACGTAAGTCGAAAAAGATTTTCAAAAAGTTAAGTTTTAAAAAATATAATTATTTTTGTTTTTAAATGGTAAATTTCAAATCAAATTTATAATTATTAAAATATTAAAAAATTATTATGATAAGTTTTACTATCGTTAAGTGTTTTGTGATCACTTCTTCCAACATCAAGTAGAAGTATGGTGACAATGTAATGAAATTCTTTTACTGCATAATTAATCAAATAATAAATAATATAACTTTGATGACACATGACGGAGGGTACACAATTAAAATTCATATCCGCACGAGAAACTGTAGTCTGTGATAATTTTTTTTCTTTGAATACAAACACTTGTTTTCAAGTAAAATTTTTGTAAAAGAAAAAGAAAAAAAACAATTCTTTTTTTAACTCCAATAAAATTTGTCTTATATGCAGATATTATTATCACTTTAGCATGTCAATGTCGTTGTTTATGACCCATGACATGTTTTGTTCTATCAATTTGTGGTGAATGTCAAGCAGAACAAAGAACGCCAGATATATTTATTGCATTTATATGTGTATGTGTATGTAAGTATGTACATATCGTCACCTGAAATCCAAAAGGCCGTAACAACCAAAAAATTCAAAATAGACGTTTTAATTGATTATGATGTAATTAACCAAAATACATCTTTCCTTAAAATTATAATCATATATGTTCAAAAATACCGGTTTTATTAATGAAATTCAAAAACCACCTAAAAATTAAAAAGTGTACTTACAGCCTTTTGGATTTAAGGTGACGATATGCTGCATGTACATATGTACTTTCATATGTACATATGTATGTACATACTTACATATGTACATATGTATGTACATACGTATGTACATTTATTACAGAAAATAAATAAAGCCAATATGCCTTTAATCGGGGAGATCTGCAACAATTGATAGATTATTTGATTTTCGATTATTTGTATACAACACATAGAATTTGTTTGGTGAATTAAATGAATTCGAAAATCAATTAGTATTTGGCACAAATAATTGTTTTTCTGTCAAGCTTGACAAGAATTCCCAAACAAATTGGTCTTTATAAAAAAAGCAAAAACTTAATTTCTAATTTTTTTAATTCTGCAAAAAAAAATTATTTTTTTTCGGAAAAACTCTGTGGAATTGTAAAAATCTGCGATATATCTTCTAGTTGAACATCATTAAAAATTAGAGTGGTGCAAATTGTAATTGTAATATGTTATACATATTTTGATGCACCAAAGTTAATATTTTAAGTTTTTAAAACTCATCAATATTAAATATGTCCTTAAAAAATATCCACGCCTAAATCGGCGTTGAAAGTTGCGTATTTTAGCGTTAACGCTGAAGTGACATACCTAAATAAGAGCGGCAACGCTGTTGACAATATATAGTCAATTCTACAATCAAGCAATTAAAAGCAGAGGATACACAAAATAAAAAAAATAATAATATTTTTTAACATTAAGAAATATAAAAAACTTACGTCTATTTGTTCAGAATGAGACTGCGTTGTAAAAAATTGGTAAAATTGCAGTTTCTCTGCATTCTACAGCCAACTTCATTTCATTATGGGCTGTCAAAATTGGATTTTTTTTAAATCGCTAAGGGTTACAGCCGCGTTATTTCGGTTTGATTCATGAATATTGTTTAATAGGTATTCGTATATAAACAAACAAGGGGTAAAATTTGTTTATAAAGTTTTGTTTTAGCTTAAAATGTTATTGCAAAAATGCAATTTTTAATTATTATTATTGCTTGTGCTTTCTAAGAGGTACTAAAAACTGTTTGGTTATGATTTCTGTAATCGTGGACTGATCAACAACATTTGGGCAGGCGAATATTCGTTTTCTCCCTAAAAAGTGACTTCGGTTAAATAATGTTTATATGTACATACATATATAAAACGAATATTATGTGTATTATGTAGGATAGGGGAAAAAAGCCTCACTCTTATTAAATCGACCTTGCTTTTAATAAAATTTTGTATCACTTTTAAGTAATAAATTTCACAATTGTTCCACTTTTTGAGAAGCTGTGTTTCCTGAAAAAAATGTATCCTGCCAAAATTCTTCAAAAGACTACTAAAATTGCTTATGTCCAAATTCACTGTTATTAGTAAACTACATATTGGCATTGGATTAGCCAATAATATTTTATTTAAAGCTCTTAGTTTGCCATTCCATTAGTGAAGGCATCGAAAGCCCGTTTTAGTAAAACAATAATTATTATTTTCGTTTACAAAAAGTTGGCTAATGACTATTAATTTCGGCCTTAGAGTCCACTGATTTTCCAAAACTATACAACAAATAAAAACACATTTTTATGATAATAAAAGTATTATGTCTTCATAAAAATATAAAGAAAAAACTAGTTTTTGTATAACATGTGTAAATAATATTACGATTTTTGCAAAAATTGTTATTCGTAAAATGGAAAATAAAAATTTTCTATCTTTAAAAAAATAAACAAAATATATAACTTTAATTTGAACTAAAGCTACGTTTCGTATACTTTTGAAATTCAAATTTTAAAGAATATACAATTTACGTACACATTTTCTTTAATTAATTGAGTTAGAGGTTTAAAACTCTTTTCTAAACATAGGGATAACAGCACTTAAGTATTATTTTGGAATAGCGACGTAAACAGGATTTAAATAATAAGTTTTAATGATTATTTTAACGAGTATATAAACAAATACAAAATAACAAATGTAGTATAAGATTTGTTAGTGTTGTTTTGTTTTCATCTTATATTTAATAAAATAAATAAAAGTGAAACTCCTTCTGCCGTCCTCAATATGTTTAATTTTTCCCTTTTTACCTCTTCTTCATAGCCTGCATACAAACGGCCGGAAAAGATCGTTCCACCTATAAGCTACTTGAACGTAACGATACAAAAATTACAGATGGAGATACAAATAGCAGTACGTGCAGCGGAAAAGAAGAATCTGTCAACACACCAACAAATTATAGTGGCAGTGACACTAACAATAACAACAGCAGCAACGGCAGTAATAAAAAATCTAACAAAAATAAAACAAAAGAATCGACGACAATTAATAAAACAGAAGAAGCAATTCATCCGCTATTAGCTCAGGCAGTTGTTATATTAGAAACAAAATCACTGTGGGATAAATTTCATGAGCAGGGCACAGAAATGATTGTAACAAAATCGGGACGACGCATGTTTCCAACATTTCAAGTGCGCATCGGCGGATTAGATCCACAGGCCACCTACATAATGATGATGGATTTTGTGCCGGTCGATGATAAACGATATCGATATGCATTTCATAAGTAAGAATCGGTTTTGAAGAGAAATTTCAAAAAACTTAAAAATGTTTTTTAAATAGATATAATGAAATAATCACATTTTGTTTATTTATTTAAAGTTCCAGTTGGGTAGTAGCTGGTAAAGCTGATCCCATTTCCCCACCACGTATTCATGTCCATCCCGATTCACCAGCACCAGGAACAAATTGGATGAAACAAATTATATCGTTTGACAAATTAAAATTAACCAACAATCAATTGGACGAAAATGGACATGTAAGTAAATGATTTTTTTTTAAATTTTACATTTTCCAACACACGTTTGCTTAGGTTCTTAAAAACTTTTTAAGATTTGCCTTTAAAATTAAAAAAAAAACACTCATCTCTCCTTATGTCCACTCATTTCGCAGATCATTTTAAATTCTATGCATCGTTATCAGCCACGTTTCCACATTGTCTATCTGCCACCCAAAAATACCTCATTGGATGAAAACGAACACTCTGGTGATTTTCGTACATTCATTTTTCCGGAAACTTCGTTTACAGCAGTCACCGCCTATCAAAATCAACGTGTAAGTATCTCTTATAGGTTTCTTAAAATGTATTTTAAAAAAAATGAGATAACCCGTGTTTACAGGATTGACATATACGGAGACGAAAGTAATGTTTTACATACATACATATATTTCATGGAGATCCATGAACAACTTACTTTTATTGGTCATTGTAAAGAGTGGATAGGATAAGTTAAATTGAAAAATTTCAGGCTGACCTGATCCCTCTGGGTTAACCCAGCAAAATATATTAAAAACACTTTTTATATTATTACCGCTGACCGCTGACAGATTTCGATTAGATAAATAAATTCCTACACGAAATAAAAATTCATTTTTTATGTATATACATACATATGTTTGTATGTACTTTGAATATTAGTAAAATTCACACCGAATTTGGTTCTTGCTTCTCGGTAAACTTCCCATACATTTTTTTTGCTATATTTTAAAAATTGTTTTGCATGGATAATTTACCGAGTAACACGTATCAAATATTAAATTAAAAATTAAATATTAAACATTTTAAAATCAACTGTGTTTACCATTAAATTTAAATCTTGCGTTTATTAAATATTTTTCAATTTTTTTTTTAAATATTTTAACCAAAATTCAAATTTTCCTAAAAAGTAAAAAAAAAACTATTCTAAAATTTTAAAAATATTTGTCATTTTATCAAAACTACAAAATTTGATTTATAAGCCTTTTGTTTTCGTTTCTTTAAGAAATTTTAAAAAGTTTTTGAGATTTGTGAGAGTTCTCATTCAATTTGTTTGTGAATTCTTTCTTAAACATACAACATTTTTGAATTTTTTTAAGAAATATGTGGCTTTAAAGTTCCAATGATAAGTGCATATCTTTTTTATGAAGAGTTCATATTGTATGCGTCCTGTGCCCATGGTCTGTATTTTAAGTGAGAAAAGTTCCATTCCAAAAGTTTATAGTCGCCTTGTTTTAAATAGGGTAAGTAAGAGTAAGTCAACTGTTTTTATTAAAATTTAAATTCTATAGTATTATGTAAATTAAAAGTTATCTGAATCACACTGCTAACAACCAGAAGATTATTATAATTTTCAATTTCTTTTCTTTTCGAAAGCTTCTCACAAGTTACAAAACAGGGATACTGGTATCAATGTAAACTTAACAAAAATTTGATTTATGGAGGGTTAATCAAATATTTGTTTGCCAAGTATGTTTGCTGCACATTTTATTTTATCGCATTTGACATCTGTTCCATCAGACAAAAAACCTCAAATATTTCGACCTAATAGCTTGATGACGAACATTATTTTGATTTGTTATTTGTTTTAAACAGCGACAATATAAACTATCATAAATTATTTTAATAAATGTTTAATTGCAAAAATGTATTACAATTTTAAATTACAGGTAACTCAATTGAAAATTGTAAGCAACCCCTTTGCTAAAGGTTTTCGGGATGATGGAACTGGTGATACGTAAGTATTTAATTAAATATTTTTATGCAAAACTATTTTAAAAATTATAAAATGGAAATATATTTTAATAATACATATCATTAATTGTGAAGTATGCAAAGATATCAATTTTCTAGTTTTAAGCTTTTATTGTTTTGATGACGTGAATATTATAAATACTTTGCCACTTATTTAATGTTTTAGTCTGCAAAACAATTTTTAATGATTTTTATTGAAATAAAAAAAAAAACATACATAATTGAAAATTTTAAACAAAACAAATTAAATATTAAACAATATTTAAAATTCTTTTCATAATTCTTATAAAACGACCAAGAAAAACATAAAACGAAATTATATAGAAAATAATTTATATGAATTATGACCGTGTGTTAACGATATGTGAGCCCACTTTATGCTTTGACGCAGCTATAACTCGAAATATAGAACGTCCGTCCGTCTATTCATACAGCTGTCTATTTTTAAAAGATTTGTGTGCATTAAATTGCGTATTTGTTTGTTCTTGTTAGATATAAATTTTTTGGGCTAAAAAATAAACAAATTTTTGATTAAATATTTTAAAAGGGCTTTTGGTTACAAACACTTAACAGTTTCTTTTTTAAATAATTTAAAGAACTTGAAAAAAAAACAATAAAAATAATAACAAACTTTGTTTATAGAAATAAGCACATGTGTTTGTACGTAGCAACTATTTGTTTATAAGAAAAATTAAGAAAAATATTTTTTAAATCAAAAATCAATACGCAAAAGATATAAAAACAATGAAGATTTAAACAAAAAATGTTTGTGTGCGTGTCTGTCTGATCTTTTTTATTTTCTTTTCCTATATTTTTACCATTTTAGAGCATCGGGCATGAATCAAATGAGCCATGAATCACATGCCAGAATGAAACAACACCATAATGCCCAGCTGCAGCAACAGCAAAACCATCAGCAGCATCAACAGCTAAAGGCCCATATCAAAGATGCTAATACAGTGGCAGAAATGGAAAATCATCAAAATTCCCTGCTAACACATGTGGCCACAACACCACCAAACCAAATGAATACTACATCATCTACCCCCTCTTCACCAGACCTCTTAAATTATCCGTCACAAACAACAACCGCAACTAGTGGACTAATAAACAGCAATTGTATTTCACCGAAAACCGATCACTCCCATCAAAGCACCAGTTCCCCTTATGGTGGTGGACACTCGCACCATACCGCGAATTTAGTAGGGCTAACATCAAACATGCCTAATTCACATCACACCACCACCCATCTGAATTTAAACCTCAACACCCAAGTAATGACTCAACATACATCCCCTCCATCGCATCACAATCATGGCCACGTTATGGGTTCTAGCAATGTTTACTCGACCATAGGTCAGTCTTTTGTTAACGACAACAGCAATTACGGTCCTATTTATCATCATCACCACAATGCCGCCCACTATCATGGTCACTCATATGGCACGCCCTACGACAAACTTAAAGTTAGTAGTCATATGCGTCAAACACACAGTGTCTCAAATACAACACTTTGCGGCAATAGTGTTACCACACCCACTGCCAACTCCTACAGCATGAGCAGCTATCAGTCCTTTTATGGTTCCCCGCATCAAATGATGCGACCTGGAGGATACATTGATTTAGTACGCAGATAAATCGCGATGGCCAAAAGAAAGAAGAAATTGAGTGCAATTAAGCAAAACCAAAGATTAATCTATAGACATATTTTCCATATTTTTTTTAATTTTCCAACAGACAAATCGTCATTGTGCCAACAAAAAAGTTCTTAACGCAAAACATAAAAACAATAAGCAAATCTTTTTTAAAAGCTTTGAAATCAGTAGTTCAGTAGGTTTGGAAACATGTTCCCACGGTTACTCTTTTTCAGAAACATTTTATAATAAATGTTTTTTATGCTTATATTTGTTTATTTCCTTCTATATATGTACTTATACATACACATATTTATAAAATAAGTGTTGAACAAAAATTAATCTTTAAAGGAGTCAGAAGGTATATCTGCATGTCATAATATTGTAAAATGTTAGGATAGTTTAAAATATTGTTGTTGGCTTTCAGGTCTTGTCCTGACGTAGCTAAACAGCACCACCAAACATTTTCCCAAAAAGTGATCGACGCCAGTCTATGCCAATCAGCTGTTTTTTCTTTATATTTTGTATTAAAATTTTGCGACATAGTTTTTAATTATTTTTAATGGAATCTTTAGGAAAAAAAAAGGTTAGATCTATCTAATATAGCCACACATTCGACAAGATTAGGCATTGTACAACGATTAAGATGAGGATATATGAACTAAATTCAAATTAATTGAAAATGACAAAAATAAAGTATTAAAAGTGTTAAATATTATTTTCTTAAGTATTATTTCAACGTACTTACGACGTTTCCTTAACATTTTTTTTCCGTATTTCATATATTTTTTTGTAATATTTTAAGTAAACTTTTTAAACAATAAAAAATATGCTGTAAATAAATAAACTTTTATTAAAAATTATAAACATAAACACTTGTTAATAACAGCTGGATGAAATTTAAAAAAATGGAATTATAAATAATTTTTTTATAAAAAATTGCAAACTTCTTTCCTCTGATTTATTTAAAAATTTTATCTTACAAATTCTATATTTGTAACAAATATTTTTTTATAAAAAATTATTTCCTTATTTATGTACATATATAATTTTTTAAGTAGTTATTTACAAAAACAATTATATTTTGTTCTATTTGTTTTAGTTAATTCATTTACAAACACCCTTCGACCTTGATGTCATAAATCCCAAACAAAACTGTCAAAAAGATTCACGGAATTTATTTTAATATTGATTGTTTTAAAGTCAAATAACAGATCAAATTATTTTTTTTTTTTCTGACATTCTGACACAAAAATTAAAAGTGAAACGAAATTTTATCAAATACGACAAACGGTAACCGAAAGTCATTAGTTACACATGTTTTATGGATTTGTATATTCGAATATAAAATCATTAGTTTTATGTACATTCATACATGCGGAAAAATTTTATGAAATATTTTGTATCTAAATTTAAAAATTTATTGGAACAGGAGAAAATAAAAAATTTAATTTTTTAACATATATAAATTTTGTATAAAAAATCGTTTTATTTATAAAAAAAAATGGTTCGAAATGGTTTAAGGTAACAAGTTTTTGTTAAAAAATGTATCCTTAAATGTTTACAATTATGAATTTTTTGTCAGGATAAAGATTCATGTATGTTCTGTTACTTGTTTAATTGGGAATCTGTTTGTAATGTAAGGAGAGTGTTTAAAGACCAAAAAAATCTTTTATAATTTCAGTAATAAAATTTCTTTATGAAAATTTTTTGCAAGTTAGTAAAGTGATTGTAAAAATTAAAGACGAAGTTTTTTTTAAAATAATTTGTTAAATATTTGAGGGAAAATAATTTTTTATCACGTGCCACATTTGGAAACAAAGTAACAAACAGGGGGCGGTGCAAAGAAATTAAAAAGGCAATCGTTAAAACAAGATGCAATTGGAACGCACCACATTTTCAATTACCTCTGTGACAAGGTACAACAAGTAACACAAAAT
>NDXZ01062041.1:0-10250 GCA_003055125.1 Paykullia maculata | reverse complement strand
TATGTATGTATGTATGTATTTATGTATGTTCATAAATAATATGTATGTACTTGTAGTATTTGTCTGTATGTAAATATATATAGAAAGGGGTGTATGCTTGACTTGCTAACATCAAAGATCGCTGAACCACTTGAATAAAAAACGCAAACAATAAATGTTAACAACAACACAACATATCTGAGACTGTATCTTTAAACGGGATCATGTGTCCGTCCGTATGTGATGCACATAAATTTAACAAACATTTAAGTGTAAGTGTCAAGAATATGTTTCAGATATCTTTCTAGTGTGTTACAACTTGCAACAAATATCAAATGGTTTATTATTTAGGGGCATGAAAATGAATTGTACCTAATTGTGTATACAAATAAGGTTTCTCAATTTCAAAATGCAGAGAAAAAACAAACAAACAAAATTTTTAATATTTAAAGTGATTACTTTCACAGGCTCAAGTAACAATAAGTTAAGCAAATTAGAAGTTTCAAAGAATACATTCGTTAATTTGTAAAATAGTACCAAGTTTTCATTATGTTTATAAAGTAAACATTTTTTATGAATAAAGAATTTATCAAACATTTTCTATAAACCAATTTGTTCATTTCTGTAAATGAAAAAAAGTTCTGAACAATTTTTTATAAAAATAATTAATAATTTTTAATTAAATTCGAGAATTTATTGAACCATTTGTATGAATAATAATGTTATTATCATTATTAAGTATATCACAGAAATTAAATATTTGTCAACATTTTCTTAACATCAAACGTTTTCTAAAAATATAAAATTAAAAAAAAAAAATTAATATTTATAGCAATTTTTTTAAGGAAATTTTATGAAACATTTTCTATTCATACACATATCAATATCCCAATTTTTATAAACGATTTATAAATTTATTTTGTATGAAAATTTATAAATCGTTTATGAATAAGATTGTCATATTTTGGTAAAAACAAAGCTGTTTTTATACTAACCAAAGTTTAAAGTAAAAGAAAAGCACAAAATATTAAAAAAATATGAATGCCACATTATAAAAAATTGTTCAATTATAAAAAAATCATTAAAATTAAAAAAAGTCAACATTTCAAAAATCTTTAATATAAAAAAAATAGCGTAATACAAACAAAACGCTAAAATATAGTTTGCTTAAATACCGAAAAAAATCGCTTAAGAAATAAAATCACCAAATTCAATAAAATTGCTAATAAACAAACAAAAAAATTTGTTTATAATATATTACAAATTTTTTATATTTTTATATATGTATGTATGTGTATGTACATAAATATTTTTTTTTTAATTCTACAGATGTCCTACGCACCCAATATATCAAAATATTTAACAGCATTTTATTTTAAAATCAATAATATCAGCATTCGAAATAAAATCATGAAATTTTAACACAAAATTTTAATTTTTTAAATTTCATTCAACTAAGAGACATCATTCTAACTTAGTTGAGTTACAAATGTTATTAAAAACTTATTTTTTTCTTTTAATTTTTAAACATTAATTTTTATCGATACACAGTTTTATGTGTTTTTAATAGAATTCTGAAGATTTTATTTTGCAAATATTTTGGAAAGATAAAATCTGGTTTAGTGGCAACGCTGTTATATATTTGGGGGATTCACAAGCAACTTATGATATCATATTGTCTTATGTTCTAAAAATTTAAAATGGTTAAAGTTCTTCGTTATTGCTTTTCTGTTTGGCTAAGGATAGTTTACGACAGCACAATAAACATAGCAGTCAGAGTCATATTATTTTAGGACACTTTTAGTATGAAAATTAACTTAAACTATTTTAAATTTTTAGGACATAGGACATATGAGTGGCTTGTGAATCCATTCCCCAATTGTTTTAAAAACAACAAAAATAACAAATCTCTTTTTAGCATGATATGTAAACAAATACTGATTTTTTACACAGAAAATAATTTTGGTATCAGCGGCAATACAATTTTAACAAGTATATTTAATCGGTTTTGATATTAAAACGATTTTCGTTTGATTTTTACATAGAAAATGATTACACTTGTCTTTATTGCTGGACAATTGTAAGTGTTATGTCTATTATAGATATTTATTAATAACAAGATAGAATTTTGGTAACAGTTCAAGTGTTCGTCTGTCATTTAAATGCTAGCGTAATATTTGGTTTTAACAAAAAAAAAAAATATATATATATATGTATATAGGTACATATACATATATTTTCTGTCTTTCTTGTCATTTTGTCTTGAAATGTGACACTTTTCGGTTTTTTTTAGATGCAAATCACTTTTTTTTAAATATACATATGTATGTATACACATACATATGTATGTATGCATGCATGTATGCAAAGAAAGCAGCAAATGAATGCACAAATTTCAATTGGGGATAGAGTGAAAAATGAGTGTTATGTTGCAAGTTATACCTACCGCACTGAATACTCCTAGTTATGTTAGATACCACCTTCTACATTTATTTATCCATGTCCTGACAGTGGCTGTAAACTAATTTAATGTTTTGGCATTTACTCAACGGGACGTCCCCTTACTATGCCCTCTTTTTTTCTTTGGGCGACAATATCTTGTACTTTAAATGTGAATATGAGCAGGACTATAGAGTTCGTATTGGAATATTATTTCAGGATTTGAAATGATTTATGATAAATAAACAAATATTGGGATTTGTTTACACTAAGTATCAATTTATCAAAATTTTTTCTCAAAAAAGACTGGAATTCAATTTTTTGGTTATTATGTATGTATGGTCATACATACAAATATATGTACATATGTATGTATGTATGTATGCATATCCAAAAATATATAATTATATCAAACACAATAAATATGTATGTATGTATATAAATTTATTGTCTTTGCTTATATGCTCTTGTTAACACTTTTTCCACAATTTTTTAGTTTTAGGAAAAAAATTAATTACTATTATTAAACAAGAGCGCTATATTTGGCTGTGCCAAATCTTATATACGCTTCACCATGTGTGGCCTATTGGGCCTAATAGTCCAATTTTTTTCAAATATATCTGTTGTTTATGTCAAAGCTGCAAAACAGTAATTTTTTTGTGTAAATAAAAAAAAAAGACATATCTTAGCCGGTTATTGATCGATCTTGATTTTGCAAGTTTTCAATACCGATTTTCTCGAAAGTATTTTTTTTAAAGTTTGATACCTTATAAAAGTCTGGGTGAGCTATGGGAGCTACGAAAACTTGATTTCAACCAACACACGGACAGAAGGACACCTACACTTGTTTTTATTTTAACTTGATCTTGTCACGTTTTCTTATTTCAGCTTAATTGAAAATAACCATTTCTAAAGTGTAAATATAGTCCTGACAAGTTTTGTTACATTTGTTGTGACATTACTTTTGAAATTTGTCGCCACTAGTAACTAAGTTATATGAATACTATTTTGGAACAACATGAACTGTGTCATGTGTGGGTCTTCTAACTAAATGGGCGAAAAGATCTTGATATTTGCCTTTTGCAATTCTTATGATTTGTAGTGACCTAAACAATAATTATGTTTGGAAAGACTGGCCCAAAAGGAAAACAAATTTTAAACTCTTTATTAGTGCAGCCTGATAATGTATTTTTAACACCGCTAAACATAAAACTTAGGCTCATAAAATGCTTCGTAAAAGCCATTTAAGGGAAGTAGTGATGGCATTTTATATTTGAAAGAAAAATTTCCTTAATTGAGTGATGCACAAATTAAAGAAAATAAAAAATTGTTGGTCCTTAAATCAGGTAATTGATAGAAGAAAAAGTTTGCAAACACTATTTTTGCCAAAACATTTAGTTATCTATACAGCCACTTTGTAAACTGTTTAAAATTTATCATGTTCCGATTGTAGTAAAAAAATGTTTTATTAAAAAACGTCATCATTCCCTTTTAAATAATTAAACATTAAAATTATTTTTTTAATTAAGAATTAAACCTTCATTGTTCTTATTTACATTTTAATGGGGTTTTTATTCTGTTGATTGTTGTTTATTCAATAAAATCATTGTTAACTTGTTTAGTTTAGAAACACACTATTGGCTTTGTAATTTAAAAAAAGCTTTTAGTTGTATTAACAAAAAATTGGTTAAACCATATATTTAATTTTAACAAAAAGTTTTGTTTACTTCAACCTGCCGATATTTTTTCTATGAAGCAATATTTCAAAGGATTTACAGAACATTTTTAAATTTCGCAGTTTAAAATTTCATTGTCAATTGTTTAAGCATTACCAATTGCATTGGTGACCTTAAATTTTTCAATTAATTACTTCAGAATCGACGATCACAAAACTTTCATTATTTTTAAAATAATTTTAAACATTTAACAATTTAATGATTTCATTTTTATGGTTGCCAAAACGACTCGCATAAACACCGAAAAATTTTAATCTGGCTTGACAAACAACAAAGCGTATACCAATTTCATATTCTCTTCGAACGGTTTATTGAAATTTCAGTTTTTTAATTTTGTTAAAATTCTAAAGTAAAATATTGCCATTTGTTTATATTTAAAATAAATTATTATAAGAATTTTCTTATTATTTTTTTTTTCAAAAAAATCTTCAATTGTGTCTTCATGTAAGAAAATTTTGCAATATTTTTTCAAAGAATATTTCTGATTAATTTTAAAATTATAAACTTAATACAATAAGTTAACTTAAAATTTCAAAATTTTTAATTTAAAATATCTTTAAACCTTAAACATGTTCACTTCATTTATAGATAAAACTTCCTATAATAATAAAAAAAAATCAACTAATTAATTTTATAGGCTGTGAAAATAATAAAAATCAAAATATAAATAAAATAATAGGAACAAAAAAATGTATTTTGTAATAAATAAATAGAAATGCTTGGGGACATAAACTCCCTAAAATTGAAAGTACTAAACAGTACAAGACAATGGATGCTGCATTTATGAGGAATATCTTGGTAGCTGCTGTTTTTATAATGCAATGAGTATGCACAACCTTGTCATCGACTACATTAATATTCATAAATACACTCGCATACATTTCATCACATTTAAAGTGCTTAACCAAACGAAGACAGTGCGCAACAAAATGTTTAATCACATAATTGATTGAAAAAAAAAAAATTTTTAAACGAATTAAAATTTTTTTTAAACGCTTTACATATTGGGACTTCTTTAATAAAAAGAAATTAACGCTATTTATGTGGTATTTGTAAAAAAGTGGGTTTTATGAAGAAAACTACTTCCAAAAATATTTAAATTTATGAGAATCAATGAATCACAAAGATTCATAGATTCAATAAGCATTTTTCGTTATATATTTTTATTTAATCTACGCTCAGATATTGTCCCAATAAAGTTTAGGCAATCATGTAAGTTCCAACATTTTTTTTTTTATAACGCACTGTAAAATAATATAAAACAAATAAAATGCCACAAAAATAAATATTTCTGCTGTATTGCTGTTGTTTTTGAGTTTTTTTCTCATTTTCATTATATTTTTATTATTAAAAAAATTACTTTCGTATTCGAAATTTAATTATGCGTATAATTTCCAATGAATCAAAAATTCAAAATTGTCTGGTTGTGTTTTAAAATATTTGTTTTCTTCCCGTTTATTTTAGTTTTTTTTTTATACATATAAAATCACACATTGACACGAATGTTTGGAACGGATCATTGGGTTGGATGTGTTGTTCGTCAAATTATATTGGAACAAAGTATTGTTTTGTCTTAATGACTAAAAAGTGTTAATTGAAGAACAGCGATGTATGTATATATATTTGTAAGTAATAACGTTTGGTCTGTGGCTGTAATAAAAAAAACACCACAAATATTTTTATTAAAAAAATAAAAGTGTGATATTATTTTAGTAAAGGACTAAAATGTTAATATTTTGTTTAATATTTATATCTTGTAGGATTCTCTGATATTTAAGAGTTTAATATTAACATTTATTATCGCATATCCAATAGATGTTGGAAAATGGCTCAAATGTTTTCGCAAAGTCAAACTACAGAAACACTTGTATGCAAAACCTATTTTTTGTTTCAATTCACGATGTTTTTCCTAAAATTTGTTCGTTCGATGTAAAAACTTTTTCGACTCAAAAGTTGCAGAAACGAGATACAGATCGATTCACAATATGTAAAATCAAATGGAAATCTAACGACTTGTTTAATTATGTAAAAAAAAAACGTAATATAGAAAATATTCTATAAATTTTTGTTAATAGAAAATTTAAAAAAATTGTGATGATAAAAAAATTTTCAAATTCTACATATACAAAGTTTTTTGTTTCTAATTTTCAGTAAATTTTATTTTGAGAGAAATTTTGAAAAATTTTATTTTTATAGGAAACTGTTAATTATTGACTGAAAACTAACTAATTTTCTAATAGATAAAAATATTAACAGTTTCAATTTTACAAAATTATGTAATATGTATAATAATAATAAAGTAATATATCGCCTAAGTTCCATCCTTAGAAATGTATTAAGGCATTGCCATATATTAATAAATAATTTGGCACTACTTTTTTACACAAAAACACTACTACCAATTGTCAAAGTCATATGTTATATTAATCAAACGTATAAAGGTTTATTTGTTACATTTGTTCGTATAAAAATAAATTAACTAATTAAACAAAAAATCTATTAATGTCTGAAATCGGTGACACACCACCATCCACACCCGGCGCTGGAGCATTAATTAATTTTAAAACCCGTAATCATGCTGTAGAAACTTTTAAGAGACCTTCTTCACTGGGAGTTGTGAAAATGAAAACAAAACCGAAAATATTGACAGAAGAAAAATACATTGAAGAAATCTCTAAGATTATACAACGCGATTTTTTTCCAGACTTAGAAAAGTTGAAAGCGCAAAATGATTATTTGGATGCAATGGAGCTGAAGGATTATGCACGCATGGAATCTATACGAGCCAAATATAGTGGCAGAAAGCCAACGGAGAGAAATAGAAGTAAGTATTGTGAAACAATTATAACAAGACACAATGTAAATCCCTTTTTTAACAGGCATGACTCCGGATACATTTGAAACACCTTCCAGCTTTGGTGAGAGAACACCTAGAAATAGTGAAACATCAGAGACTTGCCGCTCGTCTGGAGCTCATTCGGTAGCCTCATCCACTATATCAACGAAAAGAAAAACTGTGAGCGACAAACATTCTCTGGACTCATTTCTACAGTCGTATACTAGTGAGGACAACGACAGTTTTCAAAAAATCATAGATACTGCCGATGAAAAGCTAAGGCAAAAATTTTACGTTCTCTATAATGAGGAAGCTTTATCGGTGGAAAAGTTACAAAGAGCTTTAGCATTACCCTCGATAGAAAAACAGTTCGAAGAACCTGATCCCATGCGCAAAATTGAAACATGGACTTATCAAAACAAAAACTCCATAATGTATACCCCAGAGGGTGTTGAACTGACTGAAGCAGAAAAAATTGATATGGCCAATCGAAAACAAGTCATACAACATAATGCCACACGATTGCATGTTAATCCTTTTGAGGATGTAAATAGGCAAAAGACGAGCGAAAAAACTGCGGAAATAACCGCTGTGATGGGTGAAAGAGTAGATGCGGATGGCACGAGCTTAAGTCAAACTAATTTAGCTTCGCAATTAAAGCGTTTTGATTTAATAAAGACGCCGTCACCAAGACCAGGTGAAGCTTTCTCGCCCCTTATGACTTGGGGTGAAATAGAAGGTACACCATTCCGTTTAGATGGATCAGACACACCAGTACGATCTAATACGGGGCCCTCTTTTAAAATCAATGAATCTTCACGCAGAGAAACTATAGCTTTGGCTTTGGCCGAAAAGGTAGGTGAGAAAATACGAGCCCAAAAACAAAAAGCTATGGATACTGCACGCCGTAATATCTCCTCTCCTTTTATACGTTCAAATATGGAGCGTTTAGCCTCTATGTCACCGGCAGCTAGAAATTTAGCTACCTCTAAATTGGGTTTACGTACTACACCTTCACTAATGACTCCCTCTCCTATAAACACACCTGCTTTAATAAAGAACAGAACGAAACTTTTGCCAAATAAATCAGTGAAATCAACAAAGAAAATTATACCGGCAACTTCTCCGGCTGTAAAGTCAAAGGCCCCTAATTTTAATAATGCAAAAACAGGCACCTTAACAGATGATCTATTGCAAATTCCTATGAAACGTTCTAAAGCAGCGGATTTTTTTTAGTCTACTTTTTACATTATGTAATATAATGTTCTAATAAAGTTTATATTAAAAATAAAATTTTCACTTAAGGTATATGCAATATAAAAACGTATGATTATTATATTTTTTTATTAAGAACCTTTAATATGTACTTACCTTGCTACAGTTACAATTCTTCCTTAAGCACACTGCAATCAGGTTTCAAACATTATTATTTTTAACCAGTATCCAGTACCAAATTTTATTAAAATTATGAGTTTTACACACAAAAACATAGCTTCATGTTATATTAGGTGTAAAGCACCACAAAAAAGTTCTTAAAAGTTACAAGGGGATCACTAGCAATGTAAGTTTGAGCGAATTATTTGAGCACATGGTATTTATATGCAATGACTAGTCCCAGTAATCAATGTGAGAGCCTGATTTAAACTTTTGGTTCTTCAAAATATTCAAAAATTTTGCAGTTGTCTTTTCGGCTGTCAACATTTTTTTTGTATCACGTTGACTTTTAAAAACGTCATGCAATTCTTTGCTTATAGTAGCATCTTGTACATAAACCGTCATATCGGTATCGATAGCACCCGGAGCGTAGTTTAAAACAACGGTATCTGTATCCTTCTCCTCAGCAGCCAGTACACCAAAGTACATATCACGTGCCGCTTTGCCGGAGCAATAAAAACTCATGGAAGCAAAAGGTTCAATGCCACATTTTGAACTTAGATTAACCACAATTTTGGGTAGAAAAGCAAACACTTTAAAAAATTCAACATTAAGAGAAATTGTTGAGAAAACATTTGTGTGAAAGTATTGATTCCAAATATTAGTGTCCGACACATCAATAGCCTTTTTTGACACATCACCCACAGTACCAGCATTGTGTATTATAAATGCTCTTTCAAAATTGTTAATCTTCTCTTTGCACTTCAGCAAAGAATCGGTTAATAACTTTTGGAATTGCTCTGCCTTGGCCACTGACAAATCAACAGAATATGTTAAAACCTGAACATCTGTACGTTCTGATTCAATGGCTGCTTTGGTTTTTTTCAAACCATCCTCATTGCGGGCTATCAAAACTATCACAGAATCAGCCTTTAGTAATTTAGACACTTCTATGGCCATGGTCTTGCCAATGCCACGGGAAGCGCCGGTGATAAGAAAATATGTTTTCATATTTAAATCTAGCACCATATTGGACGATTTATAGTTTTTTTCTTTCTAATCACTTGTTGAATCATAGAAAAATTTCCTTTCACTGCTATTGAAAGACTTGTTTTGACTTTGAACACACGCTCACACAGCGCAGACACTAAATCCATAAGACAGAGTTGTTATAACAAGTGTGAATCAACGTGTTATCGAATAGTTTTTTAGAGTTATCACATTTATAACTATACTAAAGGATTTAAAATTTGTCAAAGAAATTAAATAATACATTTGAATCTGATTTAATAAAATTATTATTGCTAGGAGGGAGAGAAAATTTGTTTAAAAAAACATTTTTCACATAAATTTTTTACGAAATTATTAGAACAATTAATAATAAATTTTTAATTTTAAAATCTTAGATTTAAAATTTAGATTTTTTGTATTGATACTAATGAATAAATAAATAAATAAATAAATAAATAAATAAATAAATAAATAAATAAATAAATAAATCCTTAATTTAAAAACAAAATTTGAACACTGCATTCTTTATGGTAAATTTTTAAATAAATTTGAGGACTTTTTTATTAAAACTTTTATATGTACACACATATGCATGTATGTATATGTATTTTTTAAATTTGAGACGTCGAGTTGTAAAAGAAATTATTTTTCACATACATACTTATGTACATATGGAGTTTGAGAGTTCAGCTGCTCCGCTTTCGTTAAAAAGATTATTTTCAATAATCCGAAAAATGTAGAGATATTTGTTCTTTAATAAAAATATATTTTTACAAACATTGTTGTATTTTTTTACAAAAATTTTTTAAACTCTACAACTTCTGTATTACTAATATTTATTATACCCTTCACACACACACATGTGGTAAGGGTAT
>NDXZ01062006.1:0-18141 GCA_003055125.1 Paykullia maculata | reverse complement strand
TAAATTAATTTTATTGTAACAGTCATATAAAGCCTTTAGAAATATAATATAGTCGTAGTGAGCACGCTGCAACTATGTTTTTTCTCTGCGTGTACTCTTTGGGAAAAATTTATAATAAAAATAATTATAAAAAAATAGTAATAAAAATGATTAAAAAAAAAATATTTATTCTTAACAAAGTTTTTTCATAGCAAAAAATATATCGAAAACTTTTTACGAAAAAGTATTTCAAAAGATTGTTAAAAAAAATTAATATAAAAAATAATTCAATTAAAAAATTTTTTTATTCCAAAAATTCGTTTAGAGGAAAATTTTTAAAAAAAAGTCAAAAATTTATAGTAAAATGAAAGTCTATTAAATGAATAAATTGTATAACACATGAAACTTTTTTATTGCCAAAGAGTTTATTGACATAAACCAAATTTGTTACAAAAAAAAATTTTTTTAGTAAATTTTTTTTATATCGTTGACTTAAAAATATTTTTGTATCAGATTTTTGTTAAATTCTAATTTAATTCAAATTTTTTGAAAAAAAAATTTTTTTTTAATGAATTTTTTAAAAATTGTCGATACAAATTATTTTTTTTAAAACTAAGTCCAACAATTTTTCAAATGGAAGCAGATTGGCAATTTTTTATCTGAAAATAATTAAAAAAATTTTTAAAAAATAATTGAAAACTTTCTAAAAATAAAAGGATTTTGTTATGATTTATTTATGATTTCATATAAACCAAAAATTTATTGATAATTTTTAAGAAATAAATTTTTAATAGTTTTTAATCTTTTAAAAATTTTATTTTATATTATTTTATTTATTTTTATATATTTTATTATTTTATTTATTATTTGTTTTCGATGTCCCATACACAAGACTTAAGCTTGCATTATAGAACTGAGCATATGTGAATACAATAAATAAGATACAATAACAAAAAAGGTGTAAGATTTAATTAAGTTTGTAACTTTTAAGTTGTAAGTTGTATGTAGTTTTAAATAAAATACAAATCAAAATCTAAAATTTAATCAAATTTAATAACATAATGTTAAAAAAATTTAATTAAATAAAAATTTTCTACAACATAATATTCTAAAAACAATTAAAACTGTTCTTCCATATACGTATATACGTACATATAATACAGGAATAAAGGATTAAAATATTTTCCAATAAAAAACAATTATAGTAAATTTTTAAATAACTTTAAATTCGTTATAAATTTAACAAAAAAAAAAAAATCAATCATGTTTCAAGAATTACTAGAAAATTTTGTTAAAACAAAGAGAAAAAAGTATACAAAAAATTTAAGCTCGAATTTTATTAAAGATATTTTTATATACAAAATTAGAGAAAATATTTCTTGAAAAGTAGTGCTGAAAATATTGCAACTTATGCCACCCCAACTGTACTTAGGGCGTACTGTTTTGTTTCTGCCTGTTGAAACTATTTATTTAGTTTTTTTACAGAGTTTACATTTTCTTGTTAATGTTTAACACGCAACTTATTGTTGCGTATTATTAATATTTATTTAACTTTCCCATTTATCATTAAACATACGCAACGGGCGCACCCCATACTGTTTAATTTATCTTAATTCATACGATTTGCCGGTTTCCGTTTAATTCTACTTGTGTTATCGTTGTGGCCCAACCTTCTTATACCTTTTCCCCAGCCCCAAGTGGTAAATGTGCATGCATGCACATGCCGCAAATTACGTATGTTTAATAGTTGTGCTTTTGTTCTTGGCTTTTTTTTTAATTTTTTATTGCTTAAATATTGTTGGATGTAGCCGCATGCAAGCAATATACTTACATAGAAACTATGTATACAAATTAATATAAAAATGAATATATGTATGTACATATGTATGTATGTATGTATGTATGTATGAAAAATAATGAATGTATATATATATATATGCATTTTTACGTGGCAAATGCTTCCATAATCACATTGTTTTAAAAAATTTTTTTTTTTTGGTATGAATGAGCAAAACAGTTGGAAATAACTGTTGCAAGTTTTGTATAAGCAAAACTGCAAGTATATGCATCTGTGTGCATTTGAGTTTTCATTTCCTGTAGCGTGTGGCAATATTACTTGTGAAAACTGCTTGAATATTTCATGATTTTATATTAAAAATACAAATTCTATGATTTTCATGCCTCATCATAGTGTGTTAATATTTTATAGCAACCATTTAGCTTACAAATTTAATGCGGCAGTTTAAATGTATGTGTGTGGCCGAGACTGATAGCCTGTTGTTCAGTTTTAGAAGCAACCCATTATTAGTTTAATAATTGGTTATTTTCCAAGTATTTTTGGTTTTATTATTTGACATCTATGTATATAATTTTAAGTTTTTAAAAATGAAACTAATTTAAGAACGATGAAATATTGGTAAAATACAAAATGCCGTTGTCGCTTTCTTCATGATAAATGTTTTGAATTTTTTTCAGGAAATTTTTCATAACTTTTGCAAAATTAGCGTTTAATTGAAAATGTTGATGGGTTAAAAATCGAATTTAAGGAAGTATTAAAATTACAATTTTTAAAATTATTTATTTATTTTGTTTTAAAATATTGACTTTGAACAATTTTTAAAATACCATTATTTTGAAGCAATATTTTAAAAAAGTCAATGATCAGCCTTTTATTTAATTTTTTTTTATGGAAAAGTAAAGAAACAGGGCAATATTTTTTGCAAGGAAAGAAAACCACATTATACTAATGCCCACTAATACAGGTTGATCCTAAGATTAATTATATAGCCTTAGGATTTTAAGAATCTTGCTGAGAGTTTTGATTTTTTTATACTCTTAGAATAAGCTGAATATGATTAGAGGATTTTGAAAACTTAAAAATAATTCTTTATAAATATATAATAAAAAATATTTTGTAACATAACATAACACATAACATACACATGGGTCTGGCCAGACTTTTTCAGAGTTTAAACTAAATTTGTATGTGTTTATAATTTAGCTACAGACTTGAAACTTTAGGTACCTTCCTAAAATATTTTTAGCTATTACTGTGTAAAAAAAAACTAATGAAAATACGACAAAATTATAGTTATGACGACATTTTGTTGTACACATCAAATTAGTAACACATGTGTCTTGCTGGACCTACATTTATTTGTTTAGCTCAAATGTTTTAGTCCAGTCTATCAACAACTTTCAAAGATATATAAAACTTGTTATAGCTATTCAGAGTATAAATATTAACGTGTTATTTTATAAACACTATATCGTCACCTAATATGCAAAAAGGCGTAACAACACTTTTTATTTTTTTATAGGAGAAGCAAAAAACGTTGTAGGCAACTTAGTTATTCAAAAATAAAAACAGTCAGTTTTTTCATTCAAGTGTGTTGTTACCCCTTTTTGTTTTCGAAATTTATACACTTGTTGTTACGGCCTTTTGAATTTCGTTTGTAAAATCGTTTTTTCTTGACGTATAAGTTTAAAATTCTGGAAAGACATGTAATTTAGTTTAGTGCATTATAATCAATCAAAAACTCGATTTTGATTTTTTTTGCTGTTACGCCCTTTTGCATATTAGGTGACGATATGCAATATAAAAAACAGGGTGTTACAAAAAAAACGTAATTTTTATTTTTATTTGATTTTTTACTTAATTTTGTAATATTCATAATTATTTAAGTAGTTTCTAAAACACATGCTAAAAAGTTAAATAAGGTAAAATATAGCTGCTGTAATATAAAAAGATCAACAAAATTTAATATTTTTTATATCTATATATATAAAATAGTAAGGTGACTGATTTATTGATTGATTCATCATCGCACAGCCCAAACGGATAAAGCTCGAGACTTGAAATTTGGACGTTGTATAGATCCACTAAGAAGGGATTTTTGGAAATTCAAATATTTAGGGGGTAAAAAAGGGTAAAAACGGGAAAAATTGGTAACCTTCTATCTACTTAATTAGACAAGATACAAACAAAATTTAAAAAGCATTTTTTTTTTACTTAAAAAATATGCGGACAGGTGTCTGGTACTTTTTTCAAATTCGAGGGCCTAGAGGGTAGAAACGGGTAACAATTATATTGTGGTACTTTTTTGGGGCCCTAATAACTTCTTAACCAATAAACATAGAGACATAATTAAAACAACGTTTGTTACTTCTCTAAAAAGAAAGAATACGTTTTCGATACTTTTTTGAAATGTAAACGTATAAGGATAAAAACGGGGAAAAGCGGGAAGCAAAAAACTGATCCAATTTAAATAAAATTTACGTGGTAGAAAAAGGGGAAACTTTAAGTAACCAATTTGGGCTAGCGAAGCAGACCGGGTCCATCTAGTTAACACATATAACACAAATATACAAGGGATCTGGCCAGACCCATGTGTTACGAATGGGACAATCGAAACCTGTGTATGACGAAGGGTTAAGATTTTTTTTTTCATTTTACTCAATAGAACAGAGAATATTTACAAGCAAGTAAAATAAAAATTAAATAACTTTACAGATTTCTAAAGGAATATATTTCCTTTAATCATTTGTATACCCTTCACACACACACGTGTGGTAAGGGTATATATAGGTTTGTCATTCCGTTTGTAATTTCTTCAATATTCATTTGCGACCCTATAAAGTATATATATTCAGGATCCTTATAGATAGGGAAGTGGATTTAGCCATGTCCGTCTGTTCGTCTATCCGTCTGTCCGTGTGTTGGTTGAAATCAAGTTTTCGCAGCTCCCATAGGTCACCTAGGGTTGTATGTAGCAACAAACTTTTGGAAATACTTTCGAGAAAATCGGTATTGAAAACCGGCAAGATCAATCAATAACCGGCTGAGATATAAGCAAAAAAAGACCACTGCCTCGTTTTTTTTTAAATTTTATTTTTTATTTTTTTACTTAAAAATTATTATATTTATGTATAAGACATGTCTTTTGAGGAATTTACAAAAAAAAAAAAATTCGATTTTGAAGCAAAAAAAATTTTTTTTTTTATATATAAGCAAAAAATTTTTTTTTTTGTTTTTTACACAAAAATTATTATATTGGGGAAAAAACAAAAAAAATGTTTGTGTATTTGGAAAAAATTGACTAATATACACACATAGATACACGTAGTGAAGGGTATATAAGATTCGGCATAGCCGAATATAGCGCTTTTACTTGTTTTATTTAATTTACAAACTTTTTAATTGGAATTAAGGTAAAACTATATTGTTAAGTCAATTTTTGTACTATATTAGAGTAAAATAATTAATGAGCTTAATTCACTCTTCCTCGAATTGACGAACTAAGTTCGTAAAAATTTACAAAGTCACACAGCAAAATCTCGCATAGCAAGAACAAGCTGTGTTGGAAGTATTGAACATTTTATTCTTAATTAAAAAATGATCTTAATTTTCAAAAAAGTCTTAATAATTAACGATTTTTAAAGAATTTGTATTAAAAAAAAGTATAAACAAATTCAAATAAAAAAAACATCATATAATTGTGTACAAAAGTATATTTAAAAAATATCAACAAATTTCAACCTCACAAAAACAAAAAATAACCATTAAACATTTTATGCTAATAATCCCATGGCCTTTTTGAAATCATTAGCATATATGATTAAATAGCACTTCTATAAAATGCAAACCGTTATTTGGAATAAACGTCCTAGTCTTAGTTTTTATTCTATTATGTTAAAAAAGTTGTGGGATTCTTAAAATAAAAAATAAAAAATAAGAACATATTTTAACGTTCTTGGTTAGTTGAAATAAATAATAAAAATATGTTTCAATAGGTGATCAAGAATCTTAGCGTAAAATAGCAAATCACCTAAATTATATGGAATCATTTTGAAACAAAACTTATTCCAAAATCACAAGAAGAAACATATGGATTTTACTTAAATATCCTTTTTGTTTCAAAAAAAAAATAAATCACTTTAATAACACAAAGATGTAACATATATAAAACATTGAAACAATCTGCTGAGAAAACAAACTCAAAAATTACATTAAGTCATTTGCTCATTCTTTTGTAATACCTTTTTGAACAGATATTACCAGGAACTCATCCATAACATCACTATATTGGCCATTAAATAAATCTGTAACAAACCCACAAAATACTAAAAATAAAAACATCATCATCGTTATTCAAAAAATGATTTAATTGTAACAACAAACCACATTAAAGTCTAACAAATGCGCTTCCTTCAAACAATTGACATGCCAACGCATTAAAACCTTTTTCACAAAACACACAACAAAAATAACTGTTAGGTAATGGAAAAAGTATGTTCCTTTGTGCCAGTTTTAAGAGTTTAAATAATTACCATAAAATAAATTCCACTTTAGTAAAAGAGAAATAAAAAAGAGCTAAAAGTTAAAACAAGTGTTGATAGTTAAAAAAATCCCCCAAAAAAAATTAAGGTCCTCAAGTTTACCTTTATTTAATGTATGCCCTAAACAAACTTAAACAATTTATGCAAATTTCGTAAAGGATGCTGATTATGAGAGATTTATGATAATATATGTAGGTAAATATCAGTTTTTCTCTTAATTCAAACTAGAAATTACTGCCCATATTAACCAACACTAATAAAACAAACCCCTAAGCAGCATCATCAACAACAACAGCATTGCCATCAAAATATTCCGTCATTGAATTTTTTTCTTTTTATAACTTTTAATCACAAATCAAAACATTCACGTAACAGGAAGTTGTAGTCACTGGCACAAAACGGGACTTTAACAACAACAGCTACAAACAATTAAATGTTGTATTTGTACGCGTTGTTCGCTTCAACAATATTCGATGGCCATTTAAGACATCGGTTGTGTATAATAAAGACCATTTGAAATTGGATTTTTATGTTAAACGTCAACACGTTATAGCCACATGTACGATATTTCTTTTGCGTTAAATGCAGAACATGAAAAGTGTGGAAGTGTATGCGTGAGGGTGTGTGCCCATGTAATCATAATTGAGAAAGTGCGTTAGTGAATCTAAATAGTTACAGTAAGCGAAGAGAGTTTTCGATTAGAAAAACCAAAAATTTTATACAATTTCATTTACTTCTGGTACGTCCTTTAAGGGAAACTTTAAAAACAAAATTAACAAATTTTCCTTCCATAGAAGTTTTGCATTTATCTAGAAATTTCTTTTAAATCAGGAATTATAATTTAACAAAATAAAATAAAAAAATTGTAACACTTGGAAAAAAATCTTCAGTTTCTCGTTTTCCATTTTATTTTTCGGCAACAATCTTTCGAAAAATATTATCATTTTCTTTTTATTAACCTGTTAATACTTTTTGTATTCGCAATATAATTTTATTTCAAAAGGACGTAAACTTTTGTCTCTCACTATTTATTGAGGCACAAAAAAAACATTAAACTTAAATGAGTGCTGATGTTGGTAATAATGGCTATAAATACGAAAACAACATCAGAACTTAATGCATAAATAGTCTTACAATTTAATAGTTTGTAAATTTTATGGAAATTTAATTAAACTTGTATTTACTTTATAATGAAAGCGAAGACAGAAAAGTAAAAGTAGACATGTACACAAAATACGTGAATTAGTAAGAGATTAATTTAAAAGTTTTTTATTTGCTCCCATCACATAAATAGCACCCACTACTCCCAACATAATTTAATGGAAAATATTAACCTACGAAAAATTATCAAAGTGCTTTTAAAGCATAAAATTGCATTCAACTTAAAAAATTATTCAATATCATTATTCCATTTATTTTGCTCTTCTTTTGCATTCCTATCAAAATAAAATCTTTGTGCAAACATAAATACACTTTACAAAATTATGAAAATCACAAAAGCAACAACGTTAAAATCCTTTTTCTATTGAATTTGTTATTTTCTGCCGTTTTCTCTTCATGCATCTCTCGTAATCAGTTTTTTTTTTTAAATCGCAAAGACAACTAAAAAATCATTCATTTTATCGTAACATTGTCATCACAGTAACTTGCCACTTTTGGCAAATTAAAATTTAATCCCCCAATGTCTCATCCAAACACAAGCATTTACATCTACACACACACTAAAACACTTTTACAAAAACTCGTTGACACACAGATTTGCACACAGCGCACACATGCATACAAACTTATAAGTTGACATATACATACATACATATAAATGCATTTAAGTCCCTTTTAAAAATTTTTGGAAAACTTTTACTCTATTGTTTTTTTGGCTTTGCTTTCCTCTTTTATTCTTTCTCGATTCTATTTTATATTCAATTTTTATTTTCGAGGATTTGCTGGGTTATTGTCGTCATTGCATTTTGTATGTGTATGTGTGCGAGCTTTAAGAGTTATTTTCCTTTTTTTTTGTGAAAAACGCAGGAGAATGAATAAAAAGACAAATCCTTTTCGTATAATAGTTTTAAATGAATTGTGAACATTGCACTCTTCATATACATAAATTTATTTATTAGTAGGGTGCCGCCATTGCAAAAGAAAAATAAAGTGAAACTTTTGCAGTTTTTTCTTTAAATATATTTCCTCTAACTAACATTTTATACTTTACAATTTGTTCTAATATTAAGCTTAAAAAAAGGGAAACATATATTTTCTTATTTTTTTACACTTTTTTAATGTCAAACAATATAATTTAGATTGCACTTTGTTATAATTAAAAAGTTCCAGGAAAGTCTTATTTACATTCTACTCTGATCAAGTGAGAAAAAAATCGGTTCAAAAGCAATATTGGATGATACAAAGACATAACATGATTCAAAACTTAATATTACGGAAATAATAAGATATATTAGGTAATAGAAATTAATTATTTTTTTAATCTATAAATAAGCTTGGTATATTGGCTTTCCGACCTAAGTTTTTTTCAACAACAGTAATTTATTTTGTTCGTAGTAGCTACAAGATATCCATCGCGACAGCAACTCGGCTAATACAAATATTAGTGTTTATATCTGTTTTAACTCCTAGTATATACTGGAGCATCGGATACATATGATAAACAACTTCGCCTAGGTGCTAGCGTGGTTATGAGTATCGGTTTTGTGGGTATCCTAAACAACATCCTGCTTATTCCTTGGTTGCACTTGCTTTGCCTTGATTTATGATTAGATGTGTCCGATAAGAAATGCTGGTGTTGATGAAAAAACAAAAAAAAAAAAACGGGTTACTCGTTACTCCATCCTTCTTCTTCTTCTTTTGTCATCCTATTTTCAATTTGGAGTTAAATGGTCTCAACAATTCAGCTGTTTCTCAGCTCTGTTATTCACTTCACGGCTTATATTATTCCAACTATAGTTTGCGGCATGCAACTCTTCATTAAAAGTTATTTGACAGGTATTTGCGAATGCACCGGGGCGTCGACTACCTTGGGGGGTTTCAAGTAAGCGCTTGATTAGCAATATTTTGGCTTGGTCTTCTAAGTGCATGACCAATCCATCGCCATTTTTTACGTTTTATTTCGTGGATTTTGATTTGATCTTAAACACAGGACCGTATGTCTGTAATCGTTTGTCGATGTTTCTTGTACTCTTCAAAGTCTCGCATTCGTAGAACAAACTCGATTTTACATTTGAATTGAAAATGTTTAGTTTTGTATTCTTATATATATTTTTATTGCACTTGAATACCAAATGTTATTAAAAATACATAGTTAATTTTGGCTTTATTTACTGATCGCTAACCCATTCGTATTATTAATTAAAATATGTTTATGGGCGGAGTTGACTTTCATAATAATGCTGTCACTAATAATTGGATTAAAATCAAAGGCAAAGGGTGGTGATGGCTACCTAGGAGTCACCTGCTTGGACAGCTTTAGTGTCAATGCATGAAAATGTCATCGCATGATTGCTAAAAAGCCAAACAGAAGCCTATGAGTTAAATTGATGCTGTTTACCATTGAACTGGTAAAAACACCGAATTTACTTAGTCTAATGAAGAAAAAGAAAGTAATGACGACTTTTAACACCATTAATACAAAATACACAAGAAGTATACTGCCTATACTAATGCTAAGTATAACATAGATTTACATATGGGTAATTGCTTCAAGGCCTATCATAAACATTTTAAGTAATTTTGTTTTACCTACCGTTTTTAAACATTCAATTAATGAAAATAACTAAAAATAATAACTTAATTCCTTGATCTTTTGATTCACCTCTTACTTCTTATATTTACTTATCTCAGGTAACCTGTTTTCATAATAATGTTTTTTTAACATTATTTTATTATATTTCATATCATAACATAACATATCATTTAGAAAATTTATAGCTCTAATTATCCCATTGGTCGAGATCTTGACCAGCAGTTTTCTCGGTAATTACATAGAAAAAAAATGCAAAAAAAAACCCAACTTTTTTTTTTGCCTATTTCCAAATAGCCATGAAAATTCCATTAAGATATTCAAACAGTTTTTTGGTCTGGTACAAAATGGGTTGAACTTAAAATTTCTAAACAGAAGGAATTTATAAAGAAAACCCTGAAAGGTTACCTAAAAATACAGGGACTGCATATATATTATGAAGTGTATAGCGGCACAGCAACTACGTATTTCATGTTGCTAGTGCCACCAAACACAGCCAATAAGAAATTTACATTTGCAACTCATTCACTCTATTTTTGTTTACTTTAATATAAAATGTTAATTTGCAAATACTATATAATGGGTGTCAGGTATTTAAGAATTGGCATGCTTTGAAGTATTTTAAGCTCTGATTGAATATTAAGCCGGTACCCACGTGTTTGCTGGGTAAGCATTACTGAAAAAAATAAAAAAGCATCCGCTGTATGTTCAGTCGTCACTTGCTCATCGAGGACTAAATGAAAGAGCATTAGAATATGTTTGAGAATGTCTCTGCCCGATTGTGCTATGAAATAATTATAATAAATTTATATGATCATTTTTGAAAACGAAAAAATCTATTTCTTGATATTTTGGTTCTAACGACAACCAAGTTCTTAGTTTAAACTAAACTGTTTTTTTATCATACCTTATAAGTGGCGCCTTAACAAATCTCTTAAAAATTGTTGAATTTAACACTTCCTTTATAACATTTCTGGTTTTTAGTTTTTTCATTCTTATTTCTGCTTTTCATGCTCATATGGTTTTTGATAAATGTATGTGTTTTTGCTGCTGTGGTAGTAGTTGTGATTGATTGCATTTTGATATAAACTCTGCAATAATTCCTATTTCATTTCTATCATAACTAATAATCCTGATGTGCTATAAAAGTGCATTTATAAATATTAATTTTATCTTTTAATGTCAATTTCGTTTGAAATTTCACAAAACGATGTTGCGCTAGGATTATTGATATTAAAAACTGCATTTGCAATTTGACATGAATTACAATTAGAGCTAAAAAAGGGGGAAATCAATTAGAAAAATTAGTTTTTGTCGGTTTGATAAAAAAAATCGTAACCGCAGTTGTGTAAAGCTTAAACATTAATTTTAGTTTACTTTTAAATTAAAAATAGTTTTTCAATATGCTGTGTGGTCATTGATAAAAAAGTGTTCCAAAAATTAATATTCGAACTTGCAAAATATTGCTCTGCTACTACCGTAAAATATTTTTTCTCCTTTTTTTTGTCAAATTTAATCGCACAAAAAATATTGCGATTTTATCAACTAATATAAAACATTTTTATGTCTTTAAATTGTTTTTCTTTCTTGTATTGGCCTTTATTAAAATTAAAAGAAAACAAAGTGCGAAATACAATCAAGTGTGTGAATCACCCCTACAGTTTTTGATTGCAACACATTTGCACCGTGTGAGCCTCTCCCGCAATGTCCCTTATAGGTTTCCAATTCATCATGGTATCCCTCGGACTGTAGTAAACAGACATTATTAACTCTTCGAAAGCAATCATACACAAAGTCACTAACGTTTCACTGTACATTTTCATTACTTCGTACTCTTCTTTTTTAGCAAATCCCCAAAAAAACTTATAGATTTGCTCTCTATTTAATTTAGCTTAACAAGTTAAAACTTTTAGGTAAAAATTTATTTAAAATTTTTGATTCACATTTAAAGAAACACCAAGCGATTTATCCCTCAGGTACTACAAAGCTTTACTTAAAAATCAATAAACATGAATATTATCGTATCAAAGTCATTCCCTCAAATGATTTTTTTATAATTTTCGGAATGTTTATGAAACTTTTTTTGCTTTTCTAGAGGTTTTAATTAATGAATTTTCTTTCCTCTTTTCGTCAAAACTAGTTTGAAGGAGCTGCAGGGTCTCGTTTTCCCCTGCTGTGTATTGGAATAATGCTGCACGTATTTGTGCATTCGAAAAGCTGTAAATCTTTATTTATTAATGTGCAAAATATGTTTACGAGCATCAGCAACAGAAAAAGTTAACAGAGCCCAAGTCTATAGAGTTTACGAGTAGTAATCAGTGTTGAAAATATATGACTTTTATCTTTTTGGATTTTTTACTGTCTATAAATTTTATATGAGTCTTTGTCTGCACTGTTTTTTTAAATATTTTTTTCCTACTCCTTAATAAAAGTTTGCTTACAGGTATTCCTATACATATTTGTATGTGCATAGAACACACACTTAAACATTGCTGTCATTGTTTATGTGCAGCAGTGGAATTGTTAATGCCACTTGAATTTGTATGAGAGATTTTTCAAACATACATCTGCAATGTTCTCCTACACACTTACATATTTTAACTTATGTTCATGCACATACGCATATATTGATGTGTTGGTGGAAGTACATACATATGTGTAATCCTTTGAAAATTGTCGCTCCGATAATTAAACTTGTTAATTGATTACAGAATAATGCATGTTAAGTTTTTAACATACAATTAAAAAGTTTTCTCGCTTGTTGGCTTTTATAATTTTTTTTCTAAAATAAGATCAGGCATACATACACACATACACTTGCATAATATATATAAAAAAAAAAGCAAGTATACTAATTTTTATATAGCAATTGCTTTAATATATCTTAAAATGTCATAAAAATAAAACTGTTGTTTTCTACACTTTAACAAAATCTAAAAAGATTAATAGTCATGACAGCAGGAAAATTAATGCGTGTTAGTTTTGATTATAATCCTATACCATCATAACTAGTTATGTGAATGTTTTTATTGTTATTCCATTATCTTCTTAGGAAATTAAACCAAGTACTGACACTCACTGATTGCATCACTAATTTATGAAATTAAAATAGGAAAAACTGATGACGACTTATGGTATGAAGAACATGGATAGTATTATAAAAATTGAAACAAAACTTTTATTACTTTTATAGTGTTACATTTTCACCCTTTAAAAACGTGGGTTAATGTTATGAATAAACCCGAATAACAAATAACAGGCACCTTTATACAGTATTTTATTGTCTAATTCATGGATTATTTATTTTCTTTTAAACAGTTTAATTACACATCAATAAGTAAATATCATCTCTCTCGCATCTCTTTTGATGTAACTGATTTAGATTTAGCAGAAACTTACTTTTAATACACTCGCATTTGTATTGCAATTTTGTTCTTAAGTTTTTTGTTAAAACCAAAAGAAGCTTCATCTTTGAATAAGTACAGAAAGCTTTCCCTTTTCTTTAAACTGTTTACATCAATTAATGAGAAAACTTATTTGTATAATTTAACTTCCGCGGTTTTTATTTACTTGATCCTTCAGCAGTTATCAAGAGGTAACTGCACGTTAAAAACGCTTCTTGATATCTAGTGATTTTATTGTTAAATATGACGTCTTATTAAAAACCTTAATAGTACTAAATAAAAAAATAACATTTGGCGGACAGTGGCCTTATTCAGCTAATTCGAAAAATTATATATAAAATTTGGATCCTTGATGTGTTTTTCTTAGATTCATCAATTTTTAAGTTTGTAACAATAATAATATATGTACATAGACAGTACATTATGTATATATCTGTTTTGGATGGACTAATCCTACGTCCTATAGTAACTAATTTTAAATCATATATTTCAACCTTCAAAAGTTGTTTCAATTATTAAAATTTAAAGCAGTTCCATTTCTCAATCATTTTACCTGTAATTAAACTAATGCTAATATATTCAAAATTAATTGAAAAATTATAAATGAACAATATTGCAAATATTTTTAATGCTTTTTGTTTTTTTATCAACATCTTTTTTTTAGCTGTAAAGAATATTAATTTTTTCGAAACCATCTCCTGCAACTACTGTCTCATATCTCTATTTATTTGCGTAACCATTAAACAACACGTTTTTATGGCTGTTTGAGTATGAGTACAATTGTTTGTTACAGTAAGTGCGAGTGTGTATGTATGTGTATAAATATTGTATGTATTTGCATAAAGCTTTTAGCTAGAGAGACAGAATCATATATGATGCATAAAGTTATTTACATGCAATTTACTGATTCATCCATTCATTCATTGAAAATATATTTTCCGACTTTTTATTACCTTTTTTTATTACAACGATGAGAATACAAGGGGGCCTTCTTTACTATTATTATTATTATTATTGTGTGTATACGTTTCATAATAAAACATATAAATACGAGTCATGTGAAACATGTTATATATGTATATGTACATACATATGTAAATGCTAAGACATAAGAAAGTTTGCTAAAAATAAGGTTTGTTTTAATTTGTTTTTTAAAACTCGATAATTAATTAAAGAAACTCATATTTTAATTGGCATTAACAAACTCGACCTGTTTATACATATGTATCAATATAACAGAATCTTTCAACGTATTTTTGGCGAATTTGATGACTTTCAATCAAATTGAAACGTTGCACACATATTGTAAAATGGACAGTGACGCGCTCACACAATCAAGAAGATCTAATAGTTGAGTTTTATGCGACTTTGGCAAAATGCATCACAATCCATATGTACATATCGCACACCCAGTTCAAAAGTGACACAAATCAAAAGTTTAATTTTTTGCTTTTATATGCTTAAACTATGCACAATACACTTGTTTATCTATAAGAAAAATATCAGTGTATTTTTTTGTTGTTAACTGTTGCTAAAAAACAGTTATGTCTTTCTTTATGTTACAATTGGTATAAAGTTGCAACTCATAAAAGTGTCTTATTTTTAGTTGTGTCAGAAAATATAATGGTAATAGATCCCTGCGCTAAGTTCTAAATAGTCTTAATTCGAATTCAATGGTCCAACGTTTTTGTTTTTAACTATTTTTATTAACGTCAAAAACAGTTTATTTCTGAATAATTAAACATTATGAGTTTTGTCACTTTTGAACTGGGTGTGCGATATAATTTTATAATTAGAAAAGAGGATAAATAAAAAATTCAATTGAAGATAGATATACTAACCCGATTTGGAACTTTGGAACAACTTCCCCTAATACCCGAAGCTAACGATTTGAAAGTTGGGTACTTGCACGTCTTTTTAAAATAAAAATTTTCTTTAGCTATAATAAGAGCCCGGACTTTTTCTTTAAATTTCTTAATATATTTTTTTTTAATCGTGAAATCTAAATTTGCGTATTAAAAATTGTTAACAACACACATTATGCCTATGTATTGCTATTCAATGCTACGATAAAATGACCTAGGATAAGATGTTAAGATTCCCTTCCAGCAGATTATTTTTCGTAGTTTTTAATTTAACAGAAATAATTTAAAATATCTTTACTAACTAGGGACTTAAATAAAATTTTTTTTTCATATAACATTCATGGTTCCCGAAAATATTGCGAAAAGCTCATATATTCTCTATTCTAAACATGTTTAAACGGTCATGTAAATATAAATACAACATTTTTAGATTTATGATTTGAGATTGGTTTTGCAATGTGTTAGTAAGAGTATCATTATTGCAAAGGATGCAAATGCACACAAAAAACACAAATAGCTTTGTAAGTCTATGTAACGTAAATGTATTTATATTAACATTCTGCATATGTGTAGAAACAAAAGTACAGCTCCATAAACATATTATGGAGAATTATAATATTAAAAAGCATGACGCGTCGTTATGCTAAATATCAGCCAGTCAGTATTTTATAGATATTAATGCAACATGATAATACTAAGTAACCAGATTTCAAAAAAATATAGGTATGTATGTTAAATAATAAAAGCAAAATAGATAATTTTTGCTTTTATTATTTAACAATCAAGATATTTTTAACCCTAATAATAACAAATTATATTGTATTATCCTTAAATTCCTGTTTATCTTGGGTCTAAAAATATTTCTTTACACATATGGTCACCCTACAAAAACATTTACATTAAACTTAACATGGAAGAGGAATATGCAAAATATTATATTGATATTATTCTCGTATTAACTTTATTAAAACATTTGCAATATGTGCAAATAAACAAAATACATGCAGAATATTAAATGCCATAAAAAGCATATGGAAAAAGTTAATAAACTTGAAGGATTAAATGAAAGAGAACTAAAGCTGTGAAATAACACATAATTTTTAGAGAAGAAGAAAAAGAATTCAAATCGAATAAATTCATTTAAAATCAAATGACACATGATTAAACAAGTCGCTTGATTATGTGTATGTTTGCAGACAACTACAATTTCTTAGCTTACAAATCAGTAAAAGAATGTGTTTTATTCCTATCATATTCTTTATTTATTTATTTGTTGTATTGTGGATTATTGGCTGTCTTTCTGTTTTGATATCAAATACACACTTATGTGTGGAAGACATAATACGCACAAAATATGTTTTAATTAAGAACCACGAAATATTTAAGAATACTTTCGTATGAAACATATATTATAAGATATTTGTGAACTACATAATATAACATAAAAATATTTAAATAAAATAAAATAAAACTTATGAAAACTATATAAAAAAAATAAGTTTAACTTTATAAGAATTATAATAATTAAATAAAAAACTTACCTTTACTTTTTATAAAAATTAAAAAAATATTTCTTTTAAAGATTAATTTTGCATAACTTGAACATTCATTACTTTTCTTTTAAAACAAAATATTTCTCATATTTAAAAAAAACTTAAAATATAAAAAATATTTATATATAAAAAACCTTTCCAAAAAACTTAATTTTTCAAAATCGACCAGCCTCTTATTAATCCAAAGAAACCTATATATAGTTTAAAACATCGAAGCAAAAACATGACCAAAAAATACTTGTACATTGTATCAGTCACTCGTTGACACCATACTTTAAATTTTCACTCCGAAATATGTATATGTAGAAAGTGTGTGTTTTCCTTTATATACTTATAATTGAAATATTTTGTAGTTGTTGTTATTTGCTTGTTGTTCCACTTTTGACCACAATGATAAATGTTTAAAGCAACAACTAACACTTGTGACAGAACAAGGATTATATTGTTGGTAAAAATAAGTTGAGCCGGGTGTGTCCCAAGAGGTTGTTCTGATATCTATTGTTGTACAAGAACTTTAAGCAACAGTAACAACAACAGTAGTAGCTAAAGCAGTAACAACAAAAGTTTAAAAAAAAATTAATGAAATCATGTTTCTTCTTTCTAGTATTAACAATGTGGCAAATTGGTCTCATGTTGCAAGATAACAATAAAACTACAAAACACTTATTTATACAAAAAACACACACAATACAATACACAATACAATAAACACATGTAAACTTAATGTGTCCAAAAGATTTTTAAATAAAGCAAATTATGTTTTATGGAACAAACAATTGTGTGTCGTTGTTAAGAAAAACAATTTTTTCTTTACAGATAAATTTTAGATTTATATCAACAAAAAGAAAAACGAAAGATTATAATTACGATTCATTGAGTTTTTTTGGTTAATGCAAACGTTAATTAGATTATGATTAGTTTTTTGAGGCTTAACAAATTGTACACAATAAAAAAGGAAATATTTTTGTTTGCGCCCAGCCTTAAAAAGAGGTGGGTGTATATAAGTTGAGTCATTTAGTTTCGTAATATCATAAGCGATTTACCAAAGACTCCGAAATGTATATATCTGGCGTACTTATCCGTCATTTAAAGTCGTAAGAGAATCCGAACTAAAGGACTAAAGAAATACAAAAGCGCATTCATTAGCGCGTACATGTACAATTTAATGTATCTAACAATGCTGTAAGAACATTGAACATTTATATTCTCTGTAACATAAAACTAGTAAGAGCGTTATATTCGGCTATACC